>APFE030809354.1:0-34685 GCA_000404065.3 Pinus taeda
AAACAACAAGTGGGAGAATGTTGGGTTGTGTTATATTCTTTCCATGACTAGCCCACATAGTTAACTGGGGGGTTAGAAGGGGGGCAGAGCCGCCCCTTCGTTGCGCTGATTGTGTAGTGGGGGGAATCATAGGGGGTTTAGGGGTGCAGGTAAGCCCACTCTATGGGGTCCTTTGGTTTTGGACCCTATGTTAGGTTGGGCGGACCCACCTATGGTTTTGTGCATGATTTTCGCACATGGTTTTAGATGCGATGGTTTTCGGTCCATGGTTTTGGACGTGATGGTTTTTGGTCCATGGTATTGGATGCTTCGACATGTATAAATATGTATTGTAACATTGAAAGGAAAATAATGCAAAATCAAGCTGCTAGTCCCGGTTTTGGGATCCAGGGGAAAATCTTTGTGTATATGTGTTTTATGTGTTATGCTCTCACATTTTTTATTTTATGTGTTTTAGAATTCGTATGTAGGTAATTTCTGTACAGGATTAAAACCTACAGATATTGGTGGCCACCTACCTATTCCACTTGGACCCCCACCATTGTTTGTTTTAGTTTCCTTATTTGTAGCACAATTTACTTTTTTTGACAATTTTTCAGGTCCTGAACTTATAGAGTCGTTTTGATGCCCTAAACGATGTTTTTTGGGAAAACTAGTACCAATAAAACTTTTGAACCCACATCGGTCATTCAAAAGTTGTATTCCTCGAATAGATCTTTCTAACGAGGTATTGTGCACGTCAAACGAAGATCACATGCCGAAGTTACGACCCTAGGAAGTTGATGTACCAATTTACCCAAACGGGGCCCATAGTTTGGTACTTCATCTCCTAGGGTTATGTTTTTGGATGTTTAGGTTTTTCCATTGTTTCTCAATAATAAATAGGCCTTTGAGCCTCATTGTAACAGAATTCAGAGGCATGTAGCCACCACATCTCTTCTCAAAGACAAGCTACCATCACCCGAGCTAGTCTTATTTCCATTCTGTTTGTAACCATATTTCAGTATTTGATATTAATGAAATGAAGTGTTATTTCTATTGCATCTTTGTATTTATGGTTATATCTGTAATTTTTTTCATTCATGTTTAAATATCGATCAGTGGGATCATAGTGATATGCTCTTTCTTTGTTTTTATTTGCATGTCCACAACAAGGTCAGGATACAAGGAGTTAGGGCTCGATCTGGTTGAACCTTTGCAAGATCAGCCTCGCAAACCCTAATGGCCACCCATGGGGGAAGAAAAGAAAGTCGAGGGGGTAGGAGATCCTATCAAAATATTGCTTGAGGAGGCCCTCGAGAAACAAAGGAATGTGATGATGGATAAATTTGCCTAGATCCTTCAATAGTTGCCCACTGGCGGTGCATCCACATCTAGTAGCCACTTTAGAGGCTCCACTCCTTTTAAGGTACAAGTAAAATTTGACATTCCAATATTTGAGGGCCAAAAAGATGCAGATGCTGTAGATAAATGGTTAAACCTGCTAGAAGGATATTTTTCTTTTCATGATTTTTCCAACTGAGAAAAGATTACATCTACTCTTCTCAAAATCGTCCCCAACGTCAAGGACTGGTGGGAAACCTACTGTGAGTAGAAGGATTAAAGTACGACCTCACTATTTTCAACCGTACCCACTTGCAACTCATTCTAGGATGCCATCAAGGAGCAGTACTACCCTATCGGGAGCTATGATGATAAATACATAAAGTGGACAACGCTACAACAAGGAAGGGACCAAGATGTGCCAAAGTTTACCAATGTTTTTCATACCCTTCACACGAAGTTGGGTATCAAGGATTCTAAGAAAAATTTGGTACTAAAGTATTGTGGCTACCTACATAGGTACCCCCAGGATGAGATGGAGTTCTTAGACATCTCCTCGCTCGAAACAACATACCGATACGATGTCAAGATCGAGCAAAACTTTAAACAAAAGAAGGGAGACTTTGGATCTATGAATCTGAAGCAAGGGAAAGGTGCCCCCAAACCACAGGACAAAGGACAACTTGCAAAAGCCACAAGAAAATAACAACATTGTGAAGCTGAAGAAGGACACGAGAAAGTGGTGTGAGTTCCATAAGAGCTCCACTCACAACACAAGTAAGTGTCAAGCCAAGCAGTCACCGGTGGTCGAGCTGAAGGCTTCAGAATCAAATGCATGTTCTGACTCTGCTTCAAAACCCGACAAGGGGAATGAAAAATGGAAGCAGATTATAAATGTGGAGCGAAATGCCACCATTTCCACCACAAAAATCCAGAAGGAGGAACCCGAAGATCCAGAGGAGGAGGAGTGCCTCTCCACTCGCAGATGTGGGTAAAGGGTTCCCCACTACAGTTCATTGTCGACAGTGGGAGCCAAAAGAACCTCATTTCGGGAAAGGTCTTGAAGCGGCTTGGCTTACTGACCACAACACACCCACAACCATAAACCATCGTGTGGCTTCACCAATGACGAGATCTTCGTTTGAGCCAACACTGCTGCCTTCCATACAGAATCAAGCCCCTCACAGATGAGTTATTATGTGATGTTGCTCCCCTTGATGTTTATGTTGTATTATTAGGCCAACCATATTTGTGGAGACGACATGATGTGTATGAGTCAAGGCCTTGTGTTGTTATTGTTACATTTGGAAATAAGTTGTATAGGATACTAGAGGTAGAAATACCTACCGCCATCTCTTTTGTTACTACAAAACAATGCAGTAACCTCATTTCCAAAACTGGGAAATTTGTTTTCCTGATGATACACCTTTAGGGAAAGAAGAAGATGGTGGCCACGACCTATAGACAGGGTCCCTTTACACGACAAAAACATATGGAAAAGGTCATGGAGGAGTATGAGGACATCTTCACCTCTTCCGTAGGGGTGCCTCTGCACCATCAGGTCAAGCACTCCATCGAGATGACCATAGGTACACCATTTTTGAATGGACCAATCTATCTTCACTTTGTTCTAGAGAACAAAAAAATCAAGAGGTGGATTCAGGAGCTGCTATATGAAGGTCACGTCCAGCAAAGTTCATTCCCCAATGGGAGCCCGATCGTGTTGGTACAAAATAAGGATGGGACTTGGAGACTCTGTATTGACTATCGGGTGTTGAACAAGATCATTGTCCAGAATAGGCAGTCAATCCCGTGGATTAATGACCTTATGGACCAACTCAAGGGCGTAAAATAGTTCAGCAAGATCGACTTGAAGTTTGGATATCACCAGGTACCAACCGAACCCTCCGATGTGTGGAAGATTGCCTTCAAAGCTAAGGAGGGCCTTTTCAAATGGTTGGTTATGCCTTTTGGTTTGACGAATGCTCTTGTAACCTTCATGAGATTGATATATGACATCTTGTGGCCATTCACCAACTCATTTGTAGTGGTATACTTCGATGACATCCTGATCTTCAGTGAGAATTGGGAAGAGCACCTCCACCACATCCAACAGGTTCTCCAAACACTTCGGCAACACAAGTTGTGTGCCAATTTGGAGAAATGCACTTTTGTCATGACCTAGGTTAAGTATCTGCGATACATTATTGATGAACAGGGGGTGCATGTGGATCCTTCCAAGATCCAAATCATTTGGGATTGGCCAACCCCAACAAATCTGACAGAGCTTCATAGCTTTTTGGGTCTTGTTGATTTCTACCGTAGGTTTGTGTTGGGATTCTCTCATATCACTTGGCCCTTGAGTCAAGTCACCAAGGGAGGAGTGAAAGAAAAATTATTTTGGTTTTAATCTCAACAGAAGGAATTCATAGAGTTGAAACATCGCCTATGCTTTGCACCAATGCTCACATTACCAGAATTGCAACAATCATTTAAGTTTGAGACAGATGCCTCTGAGTATGCTATTGGGGCAGTCCTTACTCAACAGGGGCATATAGTGGCATAACACAGTGAGACACTTTCAAACATAGTGCAGAATTATCCCACTTATTACAAAGAGATGTATTCCATTATGCAGGCCTACTGAAAATGGAAGCATTACATTTTGGGGAAGGAAATGGTCATCCACACAGACCACCGACCCCTACAGTTCATACATATGCAATGGAATTCATAGAATGATCGCCATTAGAGGTGGTCCACATACCTGCAACAATTCCATTTGAATATCAAGTATAAGAAGGGGAAAACCAATAATGTTGCACACTGCCTCAGCTGACCATCGATCATGGCATTAACCACCGTGCTCAACTCTTATGGGCATGATACTTCTGATTGGCCACTTCTCTACAGAAGTGACCTAGAATTTGGCCACACATACTAGATGCTCTTGGAGGATCAACAAGTTCGAAAATTTCACCTCCAGGATGCCCTATTATGCCACCTGGGAAACCTTTGTGTTCCTTCAAGCGAGTGTTCCAAGATGATTTGGGAAGCACACTACAATCAGGTCATTGGGCATTTCGAGGTCGAGAAAATGGTGGCAGTACTACAGAAGTATTTCTATTGGCAGAATCTTCGACATGATATCGTGAAGTACATTAGATATTGCATTGCCTACGTCATTGCCAAACTGACCATCAAGAATCAAGGCCTCTATACTCTGCTACCTCCCCCTAGTCAACCTTGGGAATCCATCTCGATGGATTACATGTCGAATCATCATTCTACTAAACATGGGAACGACTATGTTTTTGTGGTTGTCGAACACCCGACAATAAAGGATCTGACTATATCGAGTTGTCAAAGATGGCCAACCCTTTCACTAGGGCAAGTGGCACACCAAGGACCAAGTTCAGCAGAAGTTTCCTCATCTCTTGGAGGAATTCAATGCAATGGGGACCATTTCTTCGTAGATCCAGGTGGATATTGGTGGCCATCTACCTATTCCACTTGGATCCCCACCATTGTTTCTTTCAGTTTTTCAGTTTCCTTATTTGTAGCACAATTTACTATTTTTGGTAGTTTTTCGGGTTCTCAAATTCCGGAGCCGTTTTGAGGCCCTAATCAACATTTTCTGGGAAAACTAGGGCAATTTGGTCGATAAGAAGTTTAATTCCTCTGATAGATCTTTCTAATGAGGTATTATGCATGTGAAATGAAGATTGTATGACAAAGTTACAACTTCGGGAATTCGATGTTCCAAATTACCCAAACGGGACCCATCGTTTGGCACTTCATCTCCTAAGGCTAGGTTTTAGGATGTTTAGGGTTTTCCATTATTTCTCAATAATAAATAGGCCTTTGAGCCTCATTGTAACACAATTCAGAGGCATGTAGCCACCACATCTCTTCTCAGAGATAAACTACCATCGTCCGAGCTAGTCTTATTTCCATTATGTTTGTAAGCATATTTTAGTATTTGTTATTGATGAAATGAAGTGTTATTTCTATTGCATCTTTATATTTATGGTTATATCTGTAATTTTTTGCATTCCAATTTAAATCTAGATCAGTGGTATTAGAGTGGTTTGCTCTTTCTCTATTTTTATTTTCATGTTACCAATGAGGTCAGGATATGAGGAGTTAGGGCTTGATCTGGTTGAACCTTTGCAAGATCAGCATCGCAAACCCCGAAGGTCACGCATGGGGGAAGAAAAAAAAGACGAGGGGGTGGGAGATCCTATCAAAATATTTCTCAAGGAGGCCCTCGATAAACAAAGGAACGCGATGATGGATAACTTTGCCTAAATCCTTCAACAGTTGCCCACAGACATTGCATTCGCATCCAGTAGCCATTATGGAGGCTCCACTCCTTTTAAGGTACAAGTAAACTTTGACATTCCCATATTTGAGGGCCAAATAGATACAAACACCATAGATAAATGGTTGAATATGCTAGAAGGATATTTTTATGTTCATGATTTTTTCAGCCGAGAAAATATTACATTTGCTCTTCTTGGAGCGCCTCCCATGTGAAGGATTGGTGGGAAACCTACTGTGAGCGGAAGGATGAAAGTACAACATCATTGTTTTCAGCTGCACCCACTTGGAACTCATTATGGGATGCCATCAAGGAGGAGTACTACCTTTTCCGAAGCTATGAGGATAAATACATAAAGTGGACAACGTTGCGGCAGGGAAGGGACCAAGATGTGCCAGAGTTTACCAACGTTTTTCATACCCTTCACACAAATTTGGGTAACAAGGATTTTGAGAAACATTTGGACATCTCGTCACTCAGAATAGCATATTGATACATTGTTGAGATCGAGCATAATTTTAAACATAAGAAGCAAGACTTTGGATTTGCAAATTTGAAGCAAGGGAAAGGTGCCCCCAAACCACAGAATAAAGGATAAAGCCAAGGTAGGGTGACCCAGGACAACCCACCAAAGCGGAAGAAAATAGAAACACCGCGAAGCCGAAGAAGGACACAGGAAAGGGGTGTTAATTCCATAAGAGCTCCACTCACAACATAAGTGAATGTTAGGCCAAGCAGTCACTAGTGGTCGAGCTGAAGGCTTCGGAATTCGATGATGTTCTAACTTTGAGTTAGAACCCGACAAGGGGAATGACAAAGGTAATCTGATTATCCATGTGGATCCAAATGCCATCGTTGCCACCACGAAGATCCAGAAGGTGGAACCCGAAGATCTAGAGGAGAAGGAGTGCCTCTTCCACTCCCAAATGTGGGTAAAGGGTTCCCAGCTACAGTTCATTGTCGACAGCAGGAGCAAAAAGAACCTCATTTCGTTAAAGGTTATGAAGCTGCTACATTTATCGACCACAAAACACCCACAACCGTACACCATTAGGTGGCTTCACCAAGGATGGGATCTTTGTTTGAGCCAGCAGTGTCGCCTTCCATAGAGCATTAAGCCCTTCATGGATGAGGTATTATGTGATGTTGCTCCCCTTGATGTTTGTGATGTATTATTAGGCCAACCATACATGTGGAAGTGACATGATTTTTATTTGTCAAGGCCTCGTGTTGTTATTGTTACTTTGGGAAATAAGTTGTAGAATGATTGCCATCAGAAGTGGTCCACATACCTACAATAGTTCCATTTGAATATCAAGTATAAGAAGGGCAATACCAATAATGTTTTAGATTGCCTCAACCGACCACCAATCATGGCGTTAACCACCGTGCTCAACTCTTGTGGGCACGAGACTTATGGTTAGCCACTTCTCTACAAAAGCAACCTAGAATTCGACCACACATACTAGATGCTCTTGGAGGGTCGGCACGTTCCAGATTTTCACCTCCAAGATTCCCTTTTATGCCACTTAGGACACCTTTGTGTTCCTTCAAGCGAGAGTTCCAAGATTATTTGGGAAGCACACTATATTTGGGCCATTGGGCATTTCATGGTCGAGAAAATGGTGGAAGTACTGCAAAAGTATTTCTATTGGTTGAATCTTTGACAGGATGTCGTGAAGTACATCAGATCCTGCACTGCCTGTGCCATCAAGAAGCAAGGCCTCTATACTCAGCTCCCTACCCCTAGTTGGCCTTGGGAATCCATCTCCATGGATTACATGTCGGGCCTTCCTTCTACTAAGCATGGCAAGGACTGTGTTTTTATGGTCGTCAACAGATTCTCAAATATGGCCATTATGTGAGCCTGCAAGAAGAATATCACAGCAAAAGCCACTGCTAAACTCTTCTTTGAACAACTGTGGGTACACTTTTGGATCATACAGTCTATCATCTCAGACTGGGATGACAGGTTCATTAGTGCATTTTGGTCCAGTCTTTGGCCGATGCTGGACACCAAGCTCACTAAGTCCACAACTTTCCATCCCCAAACTGATGGCCAGACAGAGGTCGTCAACAGGATGATCGTACACATTTTGTGCATGTACAACTCAAAGCATCCACACCATGGGATGAGAGCCTCCCCTATCCCTAGCACAGCTATAACCGGCCTCTCCACATCTCGCCTGGCCACAACCCTTTTCAGGTGGGCTTGGGATTCTAGCCACTATGTCCCATTGATGTTGCCATACCATTTGCATCTACTCAAGAAGATTCATCTCATGTCCAGTCCAAAGCCAATTAGGCAAACAACTTCATTGAGAACATCCAACATATCCACCAACAGGTCCACCACATTATGGAGAAATCAAATGCCAAGTACAAGCAGTGACATCATCAACATCGGGTGCCACACAATTTTCATGTGGGTGACAAAGTTTGGTTGCATTTGTAGAAGGAATGCCTTACCGTAGCCTATCGGAAACTCAGACCACTTTGATATGGTCCTTACACCATTACCAAGGTTGTGGGAGACAATGAATTTGAGCTTAGAATTCCCCCATTACTTGGCCTACACCCAGTGTTCAATGTGGATTGCCTTCAACCATACTTTCCACCATTGCTAGACACATCAGACATTGCAGAACAACTCACACCTAGAGAGTTAAATCCAGATTGCATGGAATAAGCCACAATTGATCAAATCATGGACACGTAGATCAAGAACACTTGACAACAAACGATCCAACTATATCGAGTTGTCAAAGGTGGCCAACTCCTTCACCATGACAAGTGGCTCACTAGGGACCGAGTTGAGCAGAAGTTTCCTCATCTCATGGAGGAACTCAATGCAATGGAGACCATTGCTTCCTAAGGGGGGAGGAATGATCCAGGTGGATATTGGTGGCCACCCAGCTATTCCAATTGGACCCCCACCATTGTTTCTTTCAGTTTTTCAGTTTCCTTATTTGTAGCACAATTTACTATTTTTGGCAGTTTTTTCGGGTCATGAACTTCCGGAGTCATTTTGAGGCCCTAAACGACATTGTTTAGGAAAATTGTGACATATGTTTCTTGTTGTACATTCAAAAGTTGTATTCCTTGGATAGATTTTTCTAACGAGGTATTGTGCACGTCAAATGGAGATTGTATGCCAAAGTTACAACCCCGGGAAGTTGATGTACCAATTTACCCAAACGAGGCCCATAGTTTGGTGCTTCATCTCCTAGTGTTAGGTTTTTGGATGTTTATGGTTTTCCATTGTTTCTCAATAATAAATAGGCCTTTGAGCCTCATTGTAAGACAGTTCAGATGCATGTAGCCACCACATCTCTTCCTAGAGATAAGCCACCATCACCCGAGCTAGTCTTATTTCCATTCCATTTGTAAGAATATTTCAATATTTGATATTAATGAAATGAAGTGTTCTTTCTATTGCATCTTTGTATTTATGGTTATATTTGTAATTTGTTGCATTCCTGTTTAAATCTGGATCACTGTTAGTGAGAAAGGGTACAACGAGGTGTTTGATGTTACCAGGAATGGGGTCATTCTACAACCCAGGTGCAAGCTACGAGCTCAACAACTAGATATTAAGATCTATTTCAACATGAACTCATCTATGTCCTCCTGAATGCTTTGACATCTCTTTTCTAAATTAAGCATCAATTTCTTTTTGGTAAGAACTTTCTTGATTTCCAGGATGGTGGCAGTTCTATCCTCAATTTCTAATTGGTGCTTGTTTTAGCAGGATGACCAGAGGTCGGGTGGAGTAGCAAAGCAGTGCTTGGGTGCAGAAATATGAGGCAGTCCAGTGGAAGTTGCAGTAGTGCGAGAGGCACAAAGGTGTATGCAGCAGTACAGTGGCAACAGATTGAGCACATGATAGCAACAGAGGCAAATTTAGTTTCATGAGGCTTCCAGACTCACTGAGATTTCAGTATTTGGGCAGATCAGTTACTTACTTCTTAGTAACTGAGTTGCAGTGCAACAATTAGCAGTGGTAGTGCTAAGGGCAGCATGGGCCACATATTGAGAGGGAGTTGCATCAAAAATGTAGTAGTGGCAGCGTCGTGGGTAGAAGTATAGGAAGCAATAGTGTAGATGATGTGAGGCAGCAGGCCAAGCATCAACATAGGTATCGGTGCAGAAGAATCAATGTGATGTTTAGTGGTGGAGCATTACTAGAGCACATTCCTCGCTAAGAGAGAGTGTTGATTTTTGGTAGCATCGGATGTGCTCTAGTCATTAAAATTGGTGGAGAGGCTAAGGCACATAATATCTCCAAGTCCCAGAAATGGTTTGGGGAAATTCCATCCGGTTGGAGAGATATTAAAATAATTAATATTTTTAATGGGGTTCCTAAATCTAAACTTAGGAAAATCAAAATATTAATGGGTATTAATATAAAACTGGGTTAGAATGTTTTAAATGACATAGATCAAGCCAAATCTAATCTTAGCTGTTGATTAGAGACTTAATCTCGGTTGTTGAAGACTCAACATGAAAAGTATAAGAGGAGGCTTGAGAGTCAGTTGGAGATACACCAAGATTGAATAATCAGTTCGATTTTCTGGAGCTAGGTTTGCTGAGAAAATTCTAACAAGTGATCTGTTTCAGCATGGGGTGGTGAGTACATAACAAAGAGGCAGAGATAGTGCCAAAGGATCAGCACAGTGACCAAAGAGGTTGGCATAGAGGAAGCTAGAGCTACACAGAGGTAGCAGAAGCTACGCAGAGGTAGCTAGTGACTGTGTAGAGGTTGAGGGGCCTGCGTGGGTGACACAGAAGGCTAGAGAGTTGACATATAGGGCTAGAGTGTTGATGCAGATGGCCAGAGGACTGACGCAGAGACTTTAGTGGCTGATTTGAGGCTAGTAGGTTTGATTTAGAGCCTAGGAGAAGCGCTGGAAGGATTTTCGTGGGGCAGACTAGAGCTGAGAGGTTGAATATATGTCTCCAAGAAGAGGTATTACTGTTGTGTAACAATCTCTGTTGGGTGAGCCATTTCTGGCACCCTAGTTGTACTCAAGAAATTTGCATAATAATAAAACCGTCAGAATTGTTGCACCGATTTTCCCGCATTAGGTTTTTTACGGGGACAATTGTATAAAAATAATGGTATCACTTGTGTGTTTGTCTCAGTATTTCAGTTGCTGATTTGCATTTGAGTTAAGGCTACATTTGTGTTTATGTCAGTATTTATATTTATAAATAACTTGTTAATGGAATGAACAAGTAGGAGAAATTGAACCAGATAATGCAGTAGGGATTTCTGATCTGTTAGATTCAGAAATGTCAACACTTCCTGCACTCCCGACTATTGTTGATACCCTCTCTCTCCAACCTGCAACTCTCCCTTTGATTCGATTTTCTCTTGCTGAACTTCAACCAGTGAGAAAATCAATCTACTTGGGCAACTGGTATTTGCCTGGTTCAATTTCCAAATGGCCATCAATATCCTTCTTATAATCCTCTCATTGATCAATCAACGACCCATATTAGATTTTAATCAATGGCTAAGATCATTTTGACTTGATCCTCGTCTTCTTTTAGAAGTTTCACCCTCAGTTTAATTAATACCCTTTAATTATCTTAATTTCTTAAGTTTAGACTTAGGCATTCATTAAAAATTATTAATTACTTTAATAAAATTGTATCCGAGTGGAATTTCCCAAAACGATTTTTGGGTATTCTGGAATACATGTGTCCATGCCTCCCTGCAAATTTTGTGGCTTAGAGCACATCCGATGCTACCAGAAATAAACACTCCCTCTTAGCGAGGAATGTGCTCTAGTAATTCAACCTGCTGAAGCATCACTCTGTCTTTGTAACTTCACCCTTTGCACAGCTAATGTCTGACATCATTGCCCACTAACTACTATGCAAATATTGCATCTGTGTTGTTGCTGGCCCTTCCACTGTCAGCTCTACATCTGTATTGCAACCCTCTTATGTGCTGCTACTGCAACTGAGAAACCATCTGTTTCTGCTATTGAAACGAGTTTTCTACCATACCCATTTGCTCCCTAAACTGGATGAACTTAGCTCTTCCTAGAAATTTTGTGAGTACGTCTGCTACTTGATTTCCTGTGGGGACATATTGCAGTTGTACTGCCCCATGTTGAACATAGTCTTTGATAAAGTGACATCTGATATTAATGTGTTTTGACCAATCATGAACTACTAGATTCTTAGAGAGTTTAATACAAACCTGATTTATTGCAGAAAATACTGATCGCTTCCATCCTCTTCATGAAAAAATCACAAGCAATTTTCTAAGCCATATAGTTTAGCACATAGCTGTGATGACTGCCATATATTCTATTTCGGCTTCCTTCTGCACCAAGAGATCATTCCAGATCCAATGTTGAAGCAATACCCAAAGGTACTTTTCCGATCTACTAAACTCCCTGCCTAATCTGCATCTGTGAATCCATTCAATCTGATGTCATCTCCTTGGGTGTATTTTAACCCATATCCGATTGTTCCACACACATATCTAAAAATGTGCCTAGCTGCTGCCCAACACACCCTTTTTGGTTCCACGATGAACTGACTAAGGGTGTTGACAACGAAGCAAATGTTTGGCCTAGTGTTGACCAGATACATGAGCGACCCAATGAGTTATATGTACAAGGTGGGGTTCACTTCCTTGTCTTCTGATGCATCTATTTTCTTCCAGTTGGTGATCATAGGTGTAGCCATGGGCCAGCAATCCTGCATTCTGAATGTCTTCAGGATCTATGTAGCATATCTTCATTGCCCCAGGAAGATCTCCCCATTATTCTGCCAAACTTCCAACCCTATAAAATAATGCATCAACCCCATATCCTTCATGTCGAATTCAACTTCAAGATTCTTCTTGTAGTCCGTTATGAGCCTAGATGACCCTGTTAGAAACAAGTCATCCACATATAATACCAGAATAAGTGGCTCATTCTCCACCATTAGATAGTAGAGATTGGGATCAACATCACTCTTGATAAATCCCAACTACTGCAAGTAACTATCAATCTGACCATACCATGTTATGGGTGCTTCCTTGAGCCCATACAGGGCTTTCTTTAACCTGCATACATGTGTTCTCTTTTCATGAGTTTTGAAACCTTCAAGTTGTTCTATATACACCTCTTTTTCTGTCACCCCATTCAAGAATGTTGTCTTGACATCCATTTGGTGAATCTCCCATCCCATTTGAGCTGCTAGGGATATAACAGATCTGATAGAGGTATGTCTAGCTACTGGGGCGAAGGTCTACTCATAGTCTATTCCTTCCTTTTGTGCGTACCCCTTTGCCAAGAACCTAGCCTTGTACTTATCTATACTGCCATCTACAAAATACTTGATCTTGTACATCCACCTTGTTCCTACAACTGATCTATCCTCTGGTCTAGGTAACACTTCCTAGACATCATTCGTCATGATAGAACTATACTCTTCTACCATGGAATCCACCCAAACTTGGTGTTCTGCGACTTCCTGAAAGCTGGAGGGTTCTTTAACTTTTGCTACCAAGGCTTGGTACTTGTCAGTCTGTCTACGCTTCCTCTTCTTGATTCTAGGAGCTACAACGAACTCCTCTGTGTCCCTCAGCATCTGCCATACTTCCCTACTGGTTCTACCACTAGTGGTGGGAGGCTCAATCACATCTCCCTCATGTTCCTACTGTTCCATCTGTTGAGAACTGCCTGGATTTCCTACTTCTGAGGAAACACTAGTGCTGGTCACTATGCTTGATCCTGGTTTCTGTCCTCCTGCTTGTCCTCCTTGCTGCCCCTATTACTGTTGGACTAATGGGACATCTACTAACTGATCTTCTGCTGGCATCTCTCAAGATTTCCTGAAAGCTCTATCCTCCATGAACTTTGCATCACGTCTTACTACAATCTTCCTGCTGCTAGGAATGTAGATTTAGTATGCCTTTGAGGTCTCACTATATCTTACGAGGTACCCCTTTTTTGCAGTCTGATCCAGTTTACTACGCTTCTCGTCTGGAATATGACAATATGCCACACTTCCAAATATCCTGAGATGACTTGCTTCCAGCTTCTTCCTTGTGAATACTCCTTCAGGCGTTTTCTTCCCCAATGCTCTGTGAGGAGTTCTATTATGGATATACACAGTTGTGTTGCATGCCTCTTCCCATAAGTATCTAGGCAATTCCTGGTCATACAACATAGCCTTTACCGCCCCAACAATAGTTCTATTCTTTCGCTTTGCTACTCCATTCTGCTCTTGATTATATGGAGCTGTCCATTCTCTTTTGATGCCCTCCTTTATGTCGAAATCTATGAAGTCTTTGTCCATATATACTCCACCATTATCTGAATGCAATACCTTTATCTTTTTCCCTATCATGTTCTCTATGAGAGCCTTAAACTCTCTGAACCGATCAAAGACCTCATCCTTGGTCTTTAATAAATAGACCTAGGCATTTCTATAGTGATCATCAATAAAGGGGACGAAGTATTCACGACCACTAAGAGCTCTCGTGGACATTGGACCACAAATATTTGAGTATATCAATCCCAAAACGCCTTTCACTCTGTTGTTACTTCTAGAAAAAGCTGCCTTACTGTACTTCCCTCGTACACATCCTTTGTATACATCATCATGCTCAGTACTGAGGACTAGTACCCCTGTAACACTTTCTCTGAGCATCCTCAGTGCTCCATGGTGTAAGTGTCCCATTCGCTTGTGCCATAGTTCATTCAGTTCCTTCTCGCCATTATGGTTGCTGCCTATTAGTGCCATTGGAAACTCGAGCTACAATTTACACACTTTGTTTCTTCAACCTCCAATTTATCTTATCTTCTTCCATCTTGGTTGTTTAACATATACTTTACTTCCAATGAAGTATAGATCATATCCCTTGTCCTGTAATTACGACATTGAAATCAAGTTCATTCCTAACCTGGGCACATGTAGAACATTAGTGGCTCAGATACTGGTTCTTGCTTCCATTTGAAATCCTATGGTGCCTCTCCCTATTGGAGTATACTTCGTTCTGTTTTCCATAGTGATTTGGAAATCCATCTTCTCTTCTTAATAGCTTGAGAAGTATTCTCGTACTCCAGTCATGTGATTTTAAGCCCCGCTATCAATATTCCAAACATCTGCCGACGCTGAACATAACAAGCATGTGAATTCTTCTTCCAATCTGGAAGAGAATTTAGAGACATCTTGATTTTCCATCCTTATTTGTGCCATTTTTCCTATAGATTTTTTGACACTTTTCTACCCAGCGAAAACTGTGTCCCACCTGAAGACTGCTCTATGTTGAGACCGCTGTGCTGCTCCCTCTATCACTAGCAAACTTCAATCTGAAAATCTCTTTATTGACTCAATTAGAGAGAGATTTTCCCACAAACGTTTTGCCCTCCTGGACTATGCAATTGCTCTGGGGATTCGGTCTGTTGCCTACGCAACTCCCTCTTTTGTTCAGCGTTGGCTCTTCTAGTTGTGTTCTCTTGCTTCTACTTAGCTCTGATACCATGTGAAAATTTCTAACTAGAAATCCAACTGCAGTGACTGATATTGTTTCTTCTACTTTTTAATTCAGAAATAAGTTATTCGCAGTGTTTATTAAGCAAATATCGAAATAAATTCTATTGCAGCCTTCACAATTCAAATACGCGGAAAGTAAATGTAAGGAAAAATACTAGCTCAAGTAAAATCACAATTACATAGTTATTTTTGGACAATTGTCCCTGGAAAATCCCAATGTGGGAAAACCAGTGTAGCAGATGAGGGTTTCTTTATTAATCTTTAACAAAATCTCATGTAAAAGATACAACCAACAGAATGGAAGAGGAATTTCTGTGAGAAATTTTACAGACAATTTTCTCATAGTTCATAGTGAAATTTTAACTCTAGAGAGGACTTGTTGTCCTCACTGCATCTCGCTGCATCACCTTCTGCGCAGTGACTGTGTAGAATTCCTGCAGAGATTCCGATAGATCTAGAATTCTAGTTAAATTAAACACAAGTAATTTGCTGATATTCAAGAGAGGACAGAAAAGAATTTTCTCCATAAAATCAATGTATTAAATTAATGAACAATAGTAATACATGAGCAACCAAACCTCTAATCCCAAAGGGAGGTGGTTATATAGAAATTGCCGAATCTAGAAAAGTAGAAAAAAACTAGTAAAAAACTAGAAAAGGCTAAGAAAAGCTAAAAGGAGGCCTAAAATAGCAACAATGACTCAAGACAACCTATGCCAACTATTATCCATGAGGAAAGCATGAGAAGGGGCACATTTCCCAAGGAAGGCAACTTTAAAATATGCTAAAATGGTCTGGGGGACCAAATCCATTGATTTAAGGGGGAATCTTCATGTGGGGCGCCAATCCTCAAATAACTCAAGTGGATGAGGTGTGGTTAGGTGTGAACATTCACTTAGATGTCTAAATGGTTTAGGAAAGTGGTTGGACCAATATTTCCATAATATTAAGCCTTTAAAGGAAAAAAACAAGGGAAAGTTGGTCCACCAAGCTAGTTTACCAAAAACCAAGTGTGAACATGTTTTTTAGTACATGTGGCTAAGTCAAGGATACTTAGGCTAAAAAATAAATGTAGATGTTAGGATTATATTCCAACACCCCCCCTTCATCCTATCTCACTTATCTAAATTGAGTCCCGACCAAGATGCCATGTTAGGTACTCATGTACAATAAATAAAAGATCCTCATAAAATGAAGAAAGAGGGAAAACCTCGTGGGAAAATCCCCCCCCACAAAGGAGGAAAAAAGGGCTAAGTGGAAAAAAGGGCCTACTTAGTTGTCTCCACCACTCCAAGAATAGCTCTCACTTTTGAAAATTTCTTTTCAGTGAAATACTTGGTGAAGATGTCTACAACCTGCTGCTCAGTGGGGCAATACTGCAGTGATATGACTCAGTCACGGATCAATTCGCGGATGTAACGCATGTGAATCTCGATGTGCTTGGTCCTCTACCTCTAAATTGGATCAATAAATATCTGAATGGACCCTTGATTGTCACAAAATATGACAATTGGAAGTGGATATTGAATACCAAACTCGGAGAGCAGCCCTCACAACCAAACAGCCTGTGTAGTTGCATTTACTGCACCTCTATACTCTGCCTCGGTTGTAGATAAAGCAAGCGTGGATTGCTTCTTGCTAGACCAACAAAAATGCCCTGAACCAAAGCTGAAAACATAACCAAAGGTGGACTTGCGGTCTGTACCATTTCCAGCCCAATCAGAATCTGTGTACCCAATCAGTGAAAGTGGGCAATCTGCAACATAAAAGATACCAAAACTAGAAGTACCTTTCACATATCTAAGGATTCTCTCTCCAGCTTTCCAGTGAAGCTCATGGGGCTCCTGCATATATCTGGAACAAACTCCTACTGAAAAAGATATATCAGTTTAGGTGTGAGTAAGATACAACAAACTCCCAACCAACTGTCGATACAATGTATTGTCCACCAAAGGTGTAGTACCCGCATCCTCAAATCTGATCCCGAAAAGAAAGGGAGATGTTGTTGGATTGCATTCTGTCATCTGAAAGCATACAAGTAGATTTGATGCATACTTAGACTGTGCCATCTTGATCCCTGAAGTAGACTGAGAAACTTCAAGACCAAGAATGTAGTGCAATAATCCCAAATTTGTCATGCAAAATCAATCGTGCAATGCTGATTTTGTCGAATCAATATCTGAGGTAAGGTTCCTTGTCATTAGTAAATCATCTACATAAAGTACTATCAGCAAAAGGGAATCATCATGTTGTAGCAAATAAACATTCGAATCAGATTTGCATCCAATGAATCCAATGGAAAGCAGGAAAGAATCCATCTTTACATACCAGGCTCTGGGAGCCTGTTCTAGACCATGCAAAGATTTCTTTAATCTACAAACGAGGGAAGAGTTCTAAATGTATCCTTGTGGCTACTCCATATATATCTCCTCCTTGAGATCTCCATGAAGAAATGCACTCTTCACATCCATGTGATGAACTTCCCATCTACGAGAAGCAGCAATGGCTAAAAATAGTCGAATGGAGTCCATTTTTGCAACAGATGCAAATGTCTCTGTAGTCTATGCCATGTACCTGTGACTATCATTTTGCAACAAGTCAAGCTTTCTACTTGCTGATCTCACCATCTGCAACAATCTTTGTTCGATAGATCCATCAACATCGAATAAGCTTTCTTCCTTTCGGAAGTGGAACCAAGTCCCATGTGTTGTTTTCCATGAGAGCAAAGTACTCTTCATCCATGACAGCCTCCCAAAGTGGGTTTCCAGCAACCTCAGAGTGTGACTGTGGATCTGAACCAAGTGTCATATAACAATGTATGGGAAGCAATGGTTCGGTGGCAGCCAGGGCTTGAGGAGCCCCAAAAAACTGTGATCCAGTCCTTCTCGCATCTGCAGCATCACCGACTAGTTCACCTGCATCTTGCAGGGTTTTCTCTACCCAAGTTGGTAGCTGAGTTGGAGAAGCCATGACCTACTCCTCATCCTCTGAATCAAACCCAACAGGCTTCTCTAATGGCTTCTCTGAAGTGCTCGAAGAAGTTTCAGACTCCTCATCAGTGGCAACAAGCGGTTCCTCAACAGGGTCTGCTGAAAAATCATGCAGTGATTCTTCTTTAAACTTCACACTTCGAGCTACAAGGAACTTTTCATTGTGAGAGTCCAAAAATCTATATCCTTTGACACTATCAGGATATCCAACAAATATACATTCAACACTTTGAGGCTCCAAAGCCTTCCTCTTATCTGTCGAGATGTGAGCCCATGCTCGTGAACCAAAAATGCGAAAGTGCGACACTTTCGATTTCTTACCAGCGCAACATTCAAATGGAATGGTGCCTTTGAGTGTTTTGTGAGGAATGAGGTTCTGAATGTATGCTCACAATTAATAGATTAAGCCCATAGATTAGGAGCTAATGATTTGGACTGTAGCATACAATTGGCCATCTCTTTTAACGACTGGTTTTTCCTCTCCGCGACACCATTACGTTGTGGTGTATATGGCACTGTGTGTTGTAGGTGTATACCTGCATCAATACAAAGTTGCTACACATATTTGTTGACATACTCCCCCCCATTATCAGTATAGAATATCTTAATCTTACACCCAGACTCATTCTTAGTAAGTGCTTTAAATTCTATAAGGCATTCAAATACTTCCGATTTTAATTTCAGAAAAAAGACACAAGTCAAGCAAGAGAAATCATCTATGAAGGTGAGTACATATCGAGCCTTACTGATTGAAGATTGTGGGAATGGGCCCGTGATGTCACTGTGAATCAGCTCAAGAGGTGAAGAAGCTCTCCGTGCCTTCCCTTTGTCAATATTTTGCTCCGGATGCTTGCCAAGAATGCATCCTTCACATACACTGCTTGTGAATTTAATATTGGGCAATCCTTCTACCATGTTTTCCTTGATGAGTTGATGCAAGTACTTATAGTTTAGATGGCCAAACATTTCATGCCATAACCTGTTGATATCATTAGATTGTGACAAAAATATCGTTAAGTTATCGTATGTTTTATGCTTGGTGCAATTTACTTGTTTTTCTTATTATCCACAGATTAGTAATCACATGTACATTAAGTAAAGTGAAAATAGAACATTAAATGATCGATAGAAAACAAGCCAAGACAAGAGACACAAGATGTGGTAGCTAGCCAGGGACAAACCCCAATATGGGGAAACCCTTTGATTAAATCTTCTTTTATCTTCAATAATTCAACAAGGAGAAATAGTACAAAAATTTGATTTACATCAGCAGCAACAAACCCTAGATCAGCCCTAAACTAGGGAAGTCAATATCTGTCAAATCAGAGGTCGAATCACCTTGATTACTTCACCAAAAAATGCAGCCTTCCAAAGAGAGTCGACTTCACCTATTACTGCGAAATCCAGAGAGAGAGAATGATGGTCAACGCTGGTCAAAGTTCCTTTCTGAAGTTACAGCCCTAAAATTTGCGTCCCTTTTCCACACGTGTGAGAGATCGAGTCTTTTCTGCACAGGAGAGAGAAGAGACTCTTTTTCTGCGCAGGAGAGAGAGAGATGTGATGCGAATTGAAGTGTGCAAATGAGGAGAATACTCCTTGTATTTATATGAAAAACATTGGGGTTGAATAGATGTGTCTGTTGGGCTTCTGAGCCTACATAAGTTGCTGGCCAACTTTGATAATTAGTCCATAATCAAAATAAATTCATATCTCCATAAATACTTTATCAGAATTGGATGATCTTTAGATCAATCCTACACCTCTCGACAAGAGGAATCTAGTAAAAATATTATCATCCATGAATAAGGTGACCCACATGAAGTTTGGCCCTAGTTGCCAATTTTAAAATTCCCTCTCAACTAGGGAGAACTTCATCTGCAATCTGTCGGACTATCACTATTGTCCATCCATCAAATGCACTGTCCTGTATGGCTTGACCCTACTTGCTCTTCTCTGATTTTCTTTGCTTTGCTTGGTTCTGCTCTTCTTTGCTTTACTCTACTTTGCCCGAATTATGAAGAAGAAGAAATGATCGAGGATGTATCATACCATCCTCCACTGACCCGAAGTCAGTCTCAGAGTGTGTACCACTCTCATTGGTCCCAGACTAGTATCATTGATCCCAAATCAATGAAGGTCATCCTAGCATAGGGAGTACGGTAGATACAATGATGCATCCATCGATACTACTATGGTCCCTATCCTCATTTCCCTGCTCATTGATTAGATGAGAGGTACTTCCCATGAGTCCCAGACTGCATGGGTAGGATGCCTCGACAGGAGAACTAATCATCCTGTCCATATGAGAGAAAATCATCCTATCCAGTGGATGACACGGAGAACTAATCATCCTGGCCATAGGAGAACGAATCATCCTGTTCCGTAATCGTCATGGAGAACACATCATCCAGGCCCACAGGAGAACTAATCAACTTGTTCCATAGTCGCCACAAAGAACGACTCATCCTGGCCCTCAGGAGAACTAATCATCCTGATTCATAGTTGCCACGGGGTGTCACAGGGGAAGGTTGAACCTTTTACCCTGTACAAATTGCACCAACATGGGATGGTGAGTCACCTTGTGGCCATATGTCGCTCCAAGAAGTACCTCACGCTCCCCTGGAGCTCCCAAAGCTCAGTACATCATATTTGACCCTCATCAGAGGGTCTCTGAACGACACCAAGTCGTTCTCGGAAAGTCAGAAATTTGACCTTTCCTAGGGGCTTTGTCAGAATGTCGACGACCTGTTCATCTATACTGATATGTTGGAGCCTTATTGCTCCTCGCTGCACCATATCTCGAATATAGTGGTACCTAATATCGATATGCTTGGAGCGATCATGAAATATGGGATTTTTAGATAAAAGGATCCCGCTTTGGTTTTCACATAGAATCACGGTGGTATCCAATTAAATCCAAATAGCAGCAATATATTCTGCCTCGACGGTGCTCAAGGCCACCGACTTCTGCTTCCTACTCATCTAGGATATCAAAGCAGATCCCAAGGAGAAATAACACCTGGAAGTGCTCTTACGGTCCACCACACTACCTGCCCAATCAACATTAGTATATCCAAGTAGTCTCACATCTCCGGTAGTGTATTTTAACCCATAAGTAATTGTGCCATGAAGATATCTCAATAGATTCTTGGCACCAATCCAATGTATGTGGTGAGGTTCAACCATATGTTGACTCAACGTGTTGCCTGCAAAGCATATATCTGGATGGGAGTTCACTAAGAACATTAATGCTCCTACAAGTTGGTAGTACTCGGTAGCATTTCGTAAAACAGTTCTAGCAACACTACCACTTAAATTTTTGAAGTCAAGCTCCGTCGGGGTAGTTATGGGCTTGCAGTGCACCATACTGAATATTTCCAATATCTTCACCACATATTTTACTTGAGATAGGAAAATTTCACCTGGCTTCTGCCAAACCTCAAGTCCTAGGAAATAGTGCATCAGTCCTAGGTCCTTCATTTCAAATTCAGAAGTCAAATCCCTCTTACATTTGTGAATGAGAGGGTCTACACCTGTTAGAAAGAGGCCGTCAACATACAACACTAGTATGAGAGGTTTGTCATCTTCAACCTTAAATTAAAGGTTAGGATCAGCTTCACTCCTAGTGAATCCTAGCTTCATCAAGTAGCTATCGATCCTCTGATACCATGCTCGGGGTGCTTGCTTCATCCCATAGAGGGCCTTCTTTAACCTGCACACATGAAATTTTTCATCATAAATCTCAAATCCTTCAGGTTGCTCCACGTAGACCTCTTCTTTGATCGAACCATGCAAGAACGTGGTATTAACATCCATCTGATGTAGGTTCCATCCTTGTGAAGCCGCGAGGGCTATGATTGAGTGGATGGTGGTATATCTGGCAACAGGTGCAAATATGTTTTCATAGTCTATACCTTCCTTTTGGGAGAAACCACGAGTGACAAAACGAGCCTTATACTTTTCCATACTTCCATCAACTGCATGCTTTATCTTGTAAAGCCATTTAGAAGTGACAATTGTCTTGTCCAGGGGTCTGGGAACCACTTCCCAGACATCATTCTTCATAATAGACTCATATTCTTCGGTCATAGAATATTTCCATAATTGATGCTTGACGACATCTGAGAATGATGAAGGCTCATTTTGAATGATCATGCTCATGATGGTCAGGTATCCCTGATACCTGTTTGGTTTCTTACTTTGACGGAAGGTTCCTCGGGGTGCAGTGTGTCCTTCAGCATCATCAAGTGTCCCCCTAAGCCATGAAGGCCTCCTCATAGAAGAGGAAGGCTCAAGTGGAGGAGGATAAATAGGATCCATGGGTTCTTCCACATCGGGCATTGTTTCATCATCTTTTTCTTTTAGTTCCCCGGTGTCAGCTTCTTGAGAGCTCCTCATAGTAGGAAGATTGTTCACCTTGCTGAGAGCCATATCTTTGTCAAAGGTGACATCATGACTAATCACGACTTCCCTTTGACAGGCTACATAGATTCTATAGCCCTTAGTATTTTCACTATAGCCCACGAAGATTCCTTTCGTTCCAGATGCACCCAATTTATTCATTTTCTCTTTCGGCACATGAAAATATACATGGCTTCCAAAAATTCTAGAATGAGATACATCAGGTTTCTTACCGATGAACATTTCTTCAGGAGTTTGGAACCCAATGCTTGATGGGGGCATCGGTTTTGTACATATACAGCGGCGTTTGTAGCTTCAGCCTATAGAAACTTCGGAAGTCTTTGATCATGGAGCATAGCACGAATAACTTCCACAATCATACGGTTCTTCCTTTCGGCCACACCATTCTGTTCAGGAGTGTATGGTGTAGTAGTCTCCCTCTTAATACCAACCTCTTCACAAAAGTCGTGAAACTCATTAGATTCATATTCAGTCCCATTATCAGTCCTTAAGATCTTGATCTTCTTTTCAGTTTGATTCTCGATCAAGGCTTTGAAGTGTCAAAAATAGGAGAACACTTCATCCTTCTTTTTCAAGAAGTATATCCAAGTCTTGCGAGAGTAGTCATCTGTAAAAGTGAGGTAATATGAATATCCTCCCAAGGAGTTCACAAGCATCATACCAGATATGTCTGAGTGAACTAACTGCAATATATCGGAGGTCTTGCTTTGGCTTGAGGGGAATGGTATCCTTTTTAGCTTTCCTTCGGCACATCCGGGACATACACCTTCTTCCTCTAATCTGAACTCGGGCATCCCGATCACCATTTTTCTTACATCAGGTACAACTTTATAATGAAGGTGAGCAAACCTCCGATGCCATAGTTTAGACAGAAGAGATGTGTCGCAAGACATGACACCTAGCGGACTTCCTCCGACCTGATATAATGAATCAACTTGAAACCCAAGAGTGAAGGCATCTTTAATATTGTTTTTCCATACACGTACCTTGCCATCGCTGAAAGCCACCTTGTAGCCTTTTTCTTCCATTGCCGAAATGGACACCAGGTTATTTTTGAAATCAAGTACATATAATACATCCTGTAGGTGGATTGTATTACCTTAATTCAATTTAAGAGAGACATTGCCTACACCTTTCACGAGATATTTCATATTATCTCCAATAACAATTTCCAGGTTGGTTTCTTTCTCTACTAGATTATGGAGAACTTCTTTGTAACCAGTGAAGTGCCTTAAGGAACCACTATCAATAAGCCAATTTCCCAACGAGTCCGAAGGAGTAGAGGTAGATAGAGCAGCTGGTAGATAATATTCATCTTGCTTATTGTCAACAGTGTTAGATTCATACTTGGAATTTCTTGCCTTCTTGAATGGCTATCCTCTTCGTTGATTTCCAACACTCCTTTTACCTCGGCCATTTGACTAGCCATTTCTTTGATTGCCTTGAGAGGGATTTTGATCATCATCCCGGTGTGAGTTCCTTTTATCAGGACACTTCCTTGCATAATGACCTGGCTTATTGCAATGGTAACATCGTCCTTTTCTTCCACCCTTTGGTCCAACCTTCCCTTTGGATTTAGCCTCGAAATTGTTTCTTCTTTTAGCATGAGAAGAAAAGGCAACGGGATGACCTTTAAGTGTGGGCATTTCTTGTTCTTCCATCCTAGCTTCTTCTTGAATGCATCTTTCCATTAATTCCTCAAATCCAGGAATTACATTATTGTTGAGGAGAGTAGTCCTGAATATATACCATTCAGATGGCAGTCCTCCAAGAGTTGTGAGTGCGATTTCCTTGTCAGGAATTACTTCCCCTATAGATAGGAGATCATTCTTGAACTCAGTGATTCTTAAGAAATATGCTTGCATATTTTCATCTTTGCCCTTCTTAATTTCTTTCAGCTTATTTCTAAGAAACAAAACTTGATTTGCATCATTAACTTTAAATAAACTCACCAGTCTATCGTAGATTTCCTTGGATGTGTTCAGCTCAGAAACATAGGCCACCAAGCGCTTGTCGATAGAGTTCTGGATGATCTTCTTTGCTTTGACTTCTCCCTTGGTCCATTTGTTTCTGGCAGCAGCGGATGCATTTGATGTAGGCTCAACAACTCCGCCTCTCACATGGTCCAACACTTCTTGTTCTTCTAATGTTAGATCGAGAGACATCTTCCATCCGTGGTAGTCAAACTTCTCATAGAGTTTGTCTTCAACAAGGAAGTGTGTTGAGGACCCCATAGTTATTTTTATATAGCCTTGCCAACCTTCTCTTCGGTGATTGCTCTTGCTCTTGCTTGGGCTTTGTCTTCACCTCAACTCCGATACCATGTTAAGTTATGGTATGTTCTATGCTTAGTGAAATTTACTTATTTTTCTTATTATCCACAGATTAGTAATCACATGTACATTAACTAAAGTGCAGATAGAACATTAAACGATCGAAAGAAAACAAGCCAAGACAAGAGACACAAGATGTGGTGGCTAGCTAGGGACAAACCCCAATATGGGGAAACCCTTTGATCAAATCTTCATTTATCTTCAATAATTCAGCAGAGAGAAATAGTACAAAAATCTGATTTACAATAGCAACAGCAAACCCTAGATCAGCCCTAAACTAGGGCAGTCAATATCTGTCAAACCGGAGGTCGGATCACCTTGATTCCTTCACCAAAAAATGCAGCCTTCCAAAGAGAGTCGGCTTCAACTACTGCGCAGTGCAGAGAAAGAGAATTATGGTCAACGCTGGTCAAAGTTCCTTTCTTCATTTGTAGCCCGAAAATCTGCATCCCTTTTCCACACGTATGAGAGATATTCTTTTCTGCGCAAGAGAGAGAAGAGGCTCTTTTTCTGTGCAGGAGAGAGAGAGATGTGATGAGAAGTGAAGTGTGCAAATGAGGAGAATACTCATTGTATTTATATGCAAAATGTTGGGGTTGAATAGATGCGTCTGTTGGGCTTCTGAGCCTACATAAGTTGCTGGCCGAATTTGACAATTACTCCATAATCAAAATAAATTCATATCTCCATAAGTACTTATTGGAATCGGATGATCTTTAGATCAATCCGACACCTCTCAATGAGAGGAATCTAGTAAAAGTATTATCATCCATGAATAAGGTGACCCACATGAAGTTTGACCGTAGTTGTCAATTTTAACAAATACAACGCTAATATATTTAGGAACAAAGTGGGAGAAGAAATACAAACGAGAACCGTGATCTGCAATTCCATGTGCACGCTGTAAGCCCCGTGGAAATGTCGCTAATCACTGCAGAGTCCGGAGTGACTCCACCTTCCTTCTAGAGCCGGAATGAGTGATATGATATATCGAGAGAAGATTTGCGGACAACGAGGGAACATGAAGCACATTTGTGAAGCAACCCTCTTCAAGGTCTACAATTCCTTCTCTGCACACCTTTGCAGGTGTGGCATCTCCCAAGTAAATTGGGGATCTGGTGCTTTCTTCGATGGAGGAAAATTCATCTTTTGATGCAGCCATATGGTTCGATGCACATGAATCAAGGATCCAAGCTAATGGAGTGGATGTGAAAACCATTAAAGCATGACCATCTCGTGCTCTCCCTCTCCCATCTCTCGTTCTGTTATCATCCTTATTCTTTGCATTCTCGGGCACGGTGAGATTGTGCTACTGCAATTGCTTAGCCAACTCATAAATTGTTTTCCTCGTGCAATTTTCTTCGGGATGAAAACCTTTGGAACAGTAGCTGCAAAGTGTTCTTTCCTTCTTCTTCTTACCCTTAGGAAAAGAAGAGCTCTCTGAAGATTGTATGGGTATCTCCTTCTCTGATTCATTAAATTTACCCTTCCCTTTTTGCTTGTCTCTTCCACTATTCTTTGGAGCATCAGTAGCCGCAAGTGCTTGTTTCTTTGAACGCTTGATGGCACCCATTTGGACTAACTTAGCTTGCTCTTGAGTCAATGTCGCAATGAAGCCATTCAATGGAGGCATTTTCCATTTTTATTGAGTCAATTTAGATGCTTGAAAAGATGGTACAAATACAAAATATTCAGGGCCTAATTTCGAGAGAATCGAAAGGATGAGTTGATCTTCCTCTTTCTTGACTCTGCATGCATCAAGTTCAACAAGGAGGGATTTAAACTTGGTGAAGTATTCTTGCAGGTTGCTGAAATGAGTTGGAATGAGGGATATGAGTTCATTCTCTAGTAGATGCACTCTCATTTCATCCTGCTTGCCAAATAGTCCTTCCAATGTGGTCCAGACCGCATTGGGAGTAGTGGCTCTGCTGACATGAAAGAGGAATTCTCTGGAAATTGATAGGCATATCAACCCAATTGTTTCATATAATTTATTGAAATACTTGATCTTCTCTACTGCAGAAGTCGGTTCAGTCTCCATTCCCATTGTTACCCTATAAAGCCCTTTGCTTCAGAGGAGCAGAGTGATATTTGTCTTCCATTTGAAGTAATTGAAAGGATTTAGAACGAGCTTTGTGGGCCAAGAGAGATGATCCATTGCTGCTTGCTGAGCCTCCTAATGATCTATACCTGCAAATAAAACCATGTACAATCCACTAGATTCGAACTAGCTCTGATACCATGTAGAATTCCAACAGAAACTCCGATAAATATAGAATTCTAGTTAAATTAAACACAAGTAATTTGTTGATATTCAAGAGAGGAGAGAAAAGAATTTACTCCATAAAATCAATGTATTAAATTAATGAACAATAGTAATACATGAGTAACCAAGCCTCTAATCCCAAAGGGAGGTGGTTATATAGAAATTGTCAAATCTAGAAAACTAGGAAAAAACTAGTAAAAAACTAGAAAAGGCTAAGAAAAGCTAAAGGGAGGTCTAAAATAGCAACAATGACTCAAGACAACCTATCCCAACTATCAGCCATGAGGAAAGCATGAGGAGGGGAGAATTTCCCAAGGAAGGCAACTTTAAAACATGCTAAAATGGTCGAGGGGACCAAATCCCTTAATTTAAGGGGGAATCTTCATGTGGGGCGCCAATCCTCAAATAACTCAAGTGGATGAGGTGTGGTTAGGTGTGAACATGGTATCCAACACAATTATTAAAAAGAGATCTTTTAAGTTCATTATAAATAATATCAAGTACAACGAAGGAAACACTCTGAGGACTTTGATTTATGGCATTCATTAGATCTCCCCATTCATCCAAAATGCCTCTTAGATGAGCTTCAAAACCCAAAATTCTTCAGGTTGAAAGTGGAAGGTAATTTCCCAAAACAATTCCCAACACACCATCAAAATCACTTCCTTTTAGGGGTTAGTTCTCCTATAGTGTTAAAAAATGCACCAAAAGTACTACTTCTAGGAAGCTCATTTACCTACATAGGGTAGAACTATAGTTCCAATTCATTATGAACTATATAGTGGAGAAGAGATAAGTTTTGTGTTAGATATTTTGATGGCTAAATATTACGTTTTGAATTTACATGTGGTACCATAAATGATGAATGAATTGGACTCTCTGAAGTTTAATATGCATAACATATATTTTTTTCTAGAAGGAAAACACATTTAGATGATTACAATAAAGTATCTCCTACTCCACATGTACTTGGATATTTTAAATTTGTCATTAAAATACCCATAAATGTTTGATGTTTTTGTTATCGAATCTATAACAACAATATATTTTCACCTTTACTAGTTTCTCAAATAATACATAGCTCATTTAAGATGCAAGAGACCTTGTATGGTTATATATATGCTACTTGGAATAAGCCTTCATTCATAGTTAGTCATACTACCCACAAAATGAAGCAAGGCAAAGGTTGATGTGATTTTGATATTTATACCTCTTGATCTTTCAACCATATTTCTAATGCTTCCACTGTGTTTTCATCCCATAGACCTTTGCCACTAGTGATGGATCTCTAATTGGGTTCATTTATTGCTATACATATAAATCTCCAAAAGGGTTATCCAGTGAAGCCACATTTCACTAAGCATTCTTAGATATGAGGTCCTCCCTTATCTCAAAATAACTAAGCATTCTTAGATATGGGGTCCTCCCTAATCTAAAAAAAAGGATAAATCTGCCGAGGAGAAAATATTACTTGATATATGTAATTATAGTGTTTTACATTGAAAATATAATTTCATTTGTAATTGAGAAAGTGTATTTACTAATTTGGAAACCCTTACAAGAGGCCTTTCAACTTGTAACACTACACACCTTTTCTATGAAATAATATTGAATAGAAATCTAATGATGCTTGCAAAAGTGTCCATACATAATGGACATCTGGACTCTATTCCCTTTATTTATCAATAATATGAATAAGGTTTCATACTTTTTTCCAATTTTAGAATTTTGACTAGTTGAAAGAGAGTGGAAATGATATTGGTAAGTTTCATTTTAAGAGAAAAAAGTAAAGAAAGAATGCAACAACATATTACCACCTTTACTTGTATTTGTATGGAAATGGATTTGTACAAAAACTCCTCTAGGAAGATAAAATTGATGGCTAAAGATTATATTTTAAGAAAAATAAATTATCATCTAGTTGATTCCCATAAAAATGTTACATTAATAATATTGGAGTAGGTTGAAAGCCTCTGATCTTGGATATTATGTTATTAAGGTCATATTGATTATTTTGATTCTTTGGATTCTGCATTTTTTGAAATCTTGATTCAACCACTCTTAATCACGTGCTAAGGAAAGAAGTGGAGTGCCATTTTCTTCCTAATTCTCAATATATGAAGAGCAGTGATTCTTGAATGGACAAGCCAAGCCATGAGACATAAAGCATTGACTCATTAGTATTACTATATTTCTTGTATTAAGGACCCAATGTTAAGTAGAGGCAATTGTATTATTGTGTTTCTTATATTATAAAAGCAATTCTGAAAAAAAAAATGTGTTTTATTTATGATAGTTCATGTTTGTTATCATAGTTAATGCAATATGCCACACCATAACTAGATTTCATTGTCAAACATATAGATTTGTTTATTTAGTGATTTTTTTTTTCTTAAATTTTTACCTATGTTTTCGAAATCTCTTCACGAATGAAAATTTTAACTAAAATTTGGGTCAAAAATTTTGCCTTTTACAGTAATTTTTAATTACTTAATATCCTCTATTATAATTGATAATTATGTTAGTTACTAATCTAGAAAAATAAAAATTGATAACTATGTTAGTTACTAATCCAGGAAAATAAATAAAAAAGTGTGAAAACATTTAAATTTTGTTTAATAATATCTGACTTTTTAGTAGTAACTAAATTATGTTTATCTATGATAAAAGAAAATAAATAAATAAATATACAAATCTGACAATTATGTTCCCAGGAAAATCTGACAATTATGTTCCCAGGTCATTGCAATTCAAAATTTGAGAGCATTTATAATAAATTACAATGTAAATGATGAATTACTAGTTACCAATGAAGATGTCCTATACGATTTTGTAATAAGGTGGGTCAGAAATCATTACCCCATTGTGGATGAAAGGAGACAAGTTTTAAGTAATAAGCTTTGTCACTTGATACGCTGCCAAAATATGAGCCATCAAACGCTGAGAGAAGCTCTTTCATCTACTGATTTGAACAATATGTGCACAACAAAGGCAGTATTAGATTTACTTTTTTTTTAAGGCAGAAGCACCAATAGAAACCCTTTACAGTGACGGAGCATGACACCCCTCATCCCCATTGTATGGTTCAATAATTGACAGTCATCAGTGGAGGTTCCAAACGACCATACAATGGGGATGAGGGGTGTCATACTCCGTCACTGTAAGGGGTTTCTGCTGGTAAGCCCTTCTATTAAATCTCACAATTTTATGAGGTGTTTCTGCTTTCAAAAAAAAGTTTCTAATATTGTTTTTTTTGCGCAGATATTGTCCAAATCAGTAGGTGAAATACCTTGTCTCAGTTTTTGATGGCTGATATTTTGAAAGCCTATAAAGTGACTTATTACTTAAAACTTGTTTCCTTTTATTCACATTTGGATCTCTGAGCTTATATCATTGCTGATTCCTCAAATATTCCAGAATAGATAAACATAAGCCCTGTCAAATAATTGACAAGGCCATGTCTGTACTCCAGAGAATCAGAGATATCTTCATTAATAAATAATAATTCATCACATAATAATGATAAATTGCATTGATAATCCAAGTGATTGCAATTCAAAATTTGAGAGCATTTATAATAAATTACAATGTAAATGATGAATTACTAGTTACCAATGAAGATGTCCTATACGATTTTGTAATAAAGTGGGTCAGAAATCATTACCCCATTGTGGATGAAAGGAGACAAGTTTTAAGTAATAAGCTTTGTCACTTGATACGCTGCCAAAATATGAGCCATCAAACGCTGAGAGAAGCTCTTTCATCTACTGGTTTGAACAATATGTGCACAACAAAGGCAGTATTAGATTTACTTTTTTTTTAAGGCCGAAGCACCAGCAGAAACCCTTTACAATGACGGAGCATGACACCCCTCATCCCCATTGTATGGTTCAATACTTGACAGTCATCAGCGGAGGTTCCAAACGGCCATACAATGGGGATGAGGGGTATCATACTGCGTCACTGTAAGGGGTTTCTGCTGGTAAGCCCTTCTATTAAATCTCACAATTTTATGAGGTGTTTCTGCTTTCAAAAAAAAATCTCTAATACTGTTTTTTCTGCGTACATATTGTCCAAATCAGTAGGTGAAATACCTTGTCTCAGGTTTTGATGGCTGATATTTTGAAAGCCTATAAAGTGACTTATTACTTAAAACTTGTTTCCTTTTATTCACATTTGGATCTCTGAGCTTATATCATTGCTGATTCCTCAAATATTCCAGAATAGATAAACATAAGCCCTGTCAAATAATTGACAAGGCCATGTCTGTACTCCAGAGAATCAGAGATATCTTCATTAATAAATCATAATTCATCACGTAATAATGATAAATTTCATTGATAATCCAAGTGATTTCAATTCAAAATTTGAGGGCATTTATAATAAATTACAATGTAAATGATGAATTACCAGTTACCAATGAAGATGTCCTATACGATTTTGTAATAAAGTGGGTTAGAAATCATTACCTCATTGGGGATGAAAAGAGACAAGTTTTAAGTAATAAGCTTTGTCACTTGATACGCTGCCAAAATATGAGCCATCAAACGCTGAGAGAAGCTCTTTCATCTATTGGTTTGAACAATATGTGCACAACAAAGGCAGTATTAGATTTACTTTTTTTTGAAGGCAGAAGCACCAGCAGAAACCCTTTACAGTGACGGAGCATGACACCCCTCATCCCCATTGTATGGTTCAATACTTGACAGTCATCAGTGGAGGTTCCAAACGGCCATACAATGGGGATGAGGGGTGTCATACTCCGTCATTGTAAGGGGTTTCTGCTGGTAAACCCTTCTATTAAATATCACAATTTTATGAGGTGTTTCTGCTTTCAAAAAAAGTCTCTAATACTATTTTTTTTGCGCACATATTGTCCAAATCAGTAGGTGAAATACCTTGTCTCAGTTTTTGATGGCTGATATGTTGAAAGCCTATAAAGTGATTTATTACTTAAAACTTGTTTCGTTTTATTCACATTTGGATCTCTGAGCTTATATCATTGCTGATTCCTCAAATATTCCAGAATAGATAAACATAACCCCTGTCAAATAATTAACAAGGCCATGTCTGTACTCGAGAGAATCAGAGATATCTTCATTAATAAATAATAATTCATCACGTAATAATGATAAATTGCATTGATAATCCAAGTGATTGCAATTCAAAATTTGAGAGCATTTATAATAAATTACAATGTAAATGATGAATTACCAGTTACCAATGAAGATGTCCTATACCATTTTGTAATAAAGTGGGTCAGAAATCATTACCCCATTGTGGATGAAAGGAGACAAGTTTTAAGTAATAAGCTTTGTCACTTGATACGGTGCCAAAATATGAGCCATCAAAAGCTGAGAGAAGCTCTTTCATCTACTGATTTGAACAATATGTGCACAACAAAGGCAGTATTAGATTTACTTTTTTTTGAAGGCAGAAGAACCAGCAGAAACCCTTTGCAGTGACGGAGCATGACACTCCTCATCCCCATTGTATGGTTCAATACTTGACAGTCATCAGCGGAGGTTCCAAACGGCCATACAATGGGGATGAGGGGTGTCATACTCCGTCACTGTAAGGGGTTTCTGCTGGTAAGCCCTTCTATTAAATCTCACAATTTTATGATGTGCTTCTGCTTTAAAAAAAAAGCCTCTAATACTGTTTTTTCTGCGCACATATTGTCCAAATCAGTAGGTGAAATACCTTGTCTCAGGGTTTGATGGCTGATATTTTGAAAGCCTATAAAGTGACTTATTACTTAAAACTTGTTTCCTTTTATTCACATTTGGATCTCTGAGCTTATATCATTGCTGATTCCTCAAATATTCCAGAATAGATAAACATAAGCCCGGTCAAATAATTGACAAGGCCATGTCTGTACTCCAGAGAATCAGAAATATCTTCATTAATAAATAATAATTCATCACATAATAATGATAAATTGCATTGGTAATCCAAATAATTGCAATTCAAAATTTGAGAGCATTTATAATAAATAATTTTGACGCCTTACATTATTACAATGAACAAAAATAGCAAGATCCAAAGTGCACGAATAATAAGCAACCAGCTAAAACAGCCGTAGCAACAGCCATGGCCATACTACCAAAACCAAAAGTCATTACTGGAGAATAATCATAATCGATGCTTATTCCTCCCGACTGTGTGATAATTCATATTGGAAAAGGGAAAAAACAAGCCTTTTAATTAATTCAATAAAAAACGTAATTAATTCTCATGGGATCGGACCAAAGTGTGGACCAGTGAAATAAAGCAGCCAAGTAGTATGAGAAAGTAATGCTCTTGGGAATGGACCGGAGTACGAGTAGTCAGAGTATCACTGGTCTTCCATTAAAAACAACTTTTGCAGAGACCTAAGTACAAGTATCACGGCATATATATATATAAAGGCGTCGTTATGAACCCAACCAGTGGTGTTCCATTGCACGGGATTCAGGGGTGTCGAATTTATGTTGAGCTTTTGAATTGTAGATTAGTTGGTTTGTGTGGGGTTTAATGTTTATTAGGAAGAGTAGAAGGTGGAAGCTATTAATTAGATTTACATTGCTTCAAATCACATATGTGAGTTGGCATTGTGAGTTTTATTGTATATTGATTTATATACAGATTTAAGAGCAAATGAGTTTCATTGTATATCTGATCTAAACACAGATCTAAAAGCGAGTTTCATCTTATATCTCATCTGAGCACAAATTAAGAGAAAATCTAAGAATTGATCTAATGATGCATAGATCTAAGAGTGGACAATGATGAGATTTAAATGTGTTTCAAAATTTGTAATCACAATAAATTTGTTTGGCATAATTTTACTTTCAATTTGCAAATAGATTTCTTCTACATAACTACTTCTTCTTCTTCTTCTTTTTCCAAAAGAAAACAAAAAAAGTTACATATCTTATTTTTTACTATTTTCAAGGCAGTCCGTGAGCAAGAAGATAAAAATATCTAAAGCCCATGGGACCAAAAACGAAACAAAAGAGCTGACCTAACAGATCAAAGACAGACAGTGGACAGTCGAGACAAGTGGAAAGCACCTCATAGCTTACCTTCCATGGTGATGCTATACCATTCTCTTCCTCAATTTTTCTCCAGGCCTCCAATGTTAGGAGAAATAATGCATCTCCAATTATACAATTGTTCCTCCTCATACTTGAGTACTCTTTTATATATATATACCAATCATAGATGCACCTTTACTCTCGATCTACCAAGCACGTTTATTCTACTGAGAGGGATCAAATATTTTTTCACTCTATGCTAGTTTGCATATCACGACATTTGATCCCTCTCGGGGCTTAGTAAATCCAGATTAAAGATGGATCTATGATGGTTTAATTCCCCTGTTTAAATAAGCTACATTCCACGTGAATATCATGGGTCAATACCATTGATTCTCAATACAATGGGCCATCTTTATTTTTATTAATATTAGGGTTAATAATGTTTTTTTGCCATCATTTAAATAAAACCTCTTTTTTGAGTGTTGGTAAATATAA
>APFE030809365.1:0-38967 GCA_000404065.3 Pinus taeda
TATTTATTTTTTCTGAATTTGGCTACTCCTATATTGATAAAAATAAAATTATAAAGAAGCAGAGGTCTCGAGAATTCTAGCCACAGAGAAGGCATGCTTACAAAAAATTACTTGAAAATCTGACTAGAAATCCTTCATAGTGAGTTGCTTTGAAATTTGATGTGTCTAGAAACTGTAACTGAAAACCGGGACAGAGTGTTTGGAACCAGTCAAAAACTCAAAATTGCGCGGCCTTTCCATGACCGGATGAGGACCCATAAACATATTGACCCAATACAAAATCCAAGAGGATAGAGACCGTAAGACAATGATCATGATAGTAACCAAAAAACTGGAGAGTGCCGCCCACGCAGGGGAAATCGGCAAGTCAATATTAGCAAAAGGCCTGATACTGATAATTGTGAGACAAGAAATGACTTTGGATTCTGAGAGGATAAGACGTCTTCTTACAACTGCGGAGCAAAAACAGAAGGTGCAGACCTGTTCAATCATCAAGCGAGGTTGGAGGCGATTCCTCAATAATGCGGTAGCCGAATTGGTTAGGATCTTCAGGCTCAGAGGGTTGGCCTTCTTTACCTGAAGAACCACCCCCTGCAGGAGCGTTAGGACCGTTGTGAATGGTAGTTTCCTGATTTGCTGAGCCGCCTGGATCCTTTCACTAAGTAGTCTCAGTCTGCATGGAATCGTTCTTGTCTGCTATCTTCGGCTCCAAGGGAGCTCCTGGACCAACAACCCCTGAACCGACAGCTCCTGAACCAACAATGTCTTCACACAACTCAACGGTGACTGACGCAATGAAGGAAGAGTTGCCTAGGGAGCAGGGGAAGCGGAAGCGAGCTGTGTGGGATTGGGAGTGGTAAGAGCAAGCTTTAGTGATAATTTTCCCTCTTCCTCTGCCACGACCACTTCTGGTTACAAGGTATCTATTAAAGCTGAATTCTGAAGCATCAGACGAAGGTTCTGAGGACATGGAGGATGGCTGGCGGGAGACATGGCCACAGGAGCTGCCTCTCCTATAGCTCATCCTTGAGCGAACTCTGGGCATTTTCAGGTTTGCAGGAGGAGCGGAACAAACAACAACGAAGGAGACAGAGAGGGAGCTACAGAGGAAGGTGCAGGACTGATTAAAAGGAAGATGATGCACTGATGAATGGAAGTGTTTTGGTCCCGAGCTAGACAGTGTACTGATCTTTCTCTAGAGCCAGGAGCATCAGTCTCGCTCAAACAACTTAAGCACAAGGGAGGAGCCAGAATGAAGAACAAACAAAGCGCCATTACAATTAAACTGTTAAACTGAAGGGCGGTGGGGTGTTGTGTTAATGCAGCATTTAATTTGTAGTCTTGATCCATTAATTCAATCCTCACGCAAGGCCAACTGGCGTTAGTGATGAGCCACGCACCTCCCTTCCACGCCGCCGTCGAGCTGCACCCCATATTATACACCCGCATCCAGGTAATTCTATGATAGGATTGAGATTATGTTATTTATTTTATTTTTGAATTTAATAATGTTAAATAATTTTTTTAAAATATAAAATTTGATTATATATATAGATTAAAAAAAAAAAAATTAAGTTTGAATTTGAAAATTTTCTTTATATTTTAAGTGGCGATGATCGTGTAAATGAAGTCTATCAACGGAAATTTTGGGATCAAAATTTTGTGCTACTCTCTCCCCTAGTCCCCTGAATAACAAATATAAACTCAAAAATCAAAAAACTTGGCCAACTATAAAATATAAAAATAAAAATAAATTAATAAAAATAAATAATTTTTAAATATTAATTATCATTTAAATACAAATGCAATGGAAGTTAAATTATATAGAAAAAAAACTGATGAAATCATGCTCACATCGTTGAGTTATACATTTCATATACCGGGCATATTTTACTTAATATATTCATTATCATATAATTTTCACCAATTGATAATTTCTATGAAGCATGCTCAAACGCACTTAGGTGACGGATATAATATATATTCACTGTATCTTTTCAAAGCTACGTAATGAATTCCAAAGTTCAAATGTTTTATATCTCAAGTATTATGAAATTGGCCAATTGGTGTTAATATTTCAATATATTAGTATAATGCAAAGTTGAAGGAAAGGAATGGGAAGGTAGTAACGAAGCAAAGAGGAAGTAAAAGAGAAGAATCAGGGAAACCGAGGGTGGAAACCCGGGGATGGATATCTTCTTTCATGCGGTCTTTTCGCTTTGCTCATTTCTTACGTGCGTTCCCGCGCATCAGTTTCCATCATACCACTAAACAAATACGTGTACCCAATTTAATAGTTTCTTTAATAACATTTTCTATCGCTACAATTAAAAGTATATATTTTAATTATTTAAAAACATATCTTCTTGTGGAGAAAAACCCTCAATAGTGTTTTAGGGATCTCATTTTCCACCTTAAACACTTCATATTATCAAATTGATAAGAATATAATTTTACAAAATACATTATTATATTTTAATATTTTATTTTCTATTATCATATCGATAAGGATATAATTATACAAAACAATATTATCATATTTTAATATTTTATGCATACATATCAAATCATTAGATTTAAATGTTTAATTTTAACTAGTAGAATGTACAAAATTTATCTTAATTTAGGATTTGCAATTTGGAGAAGAATCAAATATTTCACTAACAATCTTTTTTTTTCAATTAAATTTTGAAAAAAAATGTCTTTAAAGAATTTTTTTTTGCTTTTTTAAAATCTCCAATTGAACACTAATAAAATTTTGACTATTTGTATAATATAAATATTTACTTTCTCATTACAAACCTCTATTTATATATATATATTATATATATCAGGACGAAAAAGTATGATTGTATTATATAAGATATATAAAGAAGCATATTTGTACATTCGCTTGAAAATCTGAATATGACCCATATAGCTGGATCATTTTAAGCAAAAAACATGGAAAATATCCCAAAAAAATGGCAAGGCTGTGCGAGGAAAACTGACAGATCATAGACTAACATCCAATTACAAGATTTTCTTAGATCATAGTGTTGCCAGGAAAACGAACAGATCATAGACTAATGTCCATCTTTAAGATTTTCTTAGATCATAGACTAATGTCCAACTTTAAGATTTTCTTAGATCATAAAGTTGCCATAGGAGAAAAAGTTATGCGGAAAACAAACAAGAAGCAACATTGTTTAAAACAAACATAAGGCGAAGGAGAAAACCCATGTATACCTGCGAGACTGCTTTCATAAAATTAGAAATCAAGAAGAGAAAATTCCTGGATAGTGAAAATTTTCCCTTCAGAAGATATCTGCAAAAACCAAGAACCTGGAGCCGAATGAAGACCCTTCTTTGACAACAAGTCTGCCTGTTGATATGATGAATTGAGCATTCGTCCATCCATCCTACGAGGTGTGGCATGAAAATATTATTTTTTCTTGAGTGTTTAGAAATAGGCAAAAATTTAGAAGGCCAGCGAGGGCCATCGCCTCCACTTTGCTGTTGGAGCCTCTCCCCCCGTTCCAATGGATGAAAATTTGGTTATTTTCATTTGCTAAAATGTGAACTCCACAGCCACAGGAACCTTTCTGTTCATCTCCATCGAAGTATGCCCTTGGAAAAATTGTGTGTTCCTTTGAAAGTTCTTTACAGGCCTCCCTTTTTTGCTTAAGAGTCTTTTACGGGAGTGCTTCAAAGAGAGAAACAATATTGAAAAATATTTCCAAGAAAGGAGATTTCCTGTCATTTAAAATAGAGTTGTTTCGACACTTCCAAATGCTCCACAGAGTGATAGTAAATAATGTTTTCCATGAATCCTTTTGCTCACTGCACCAAAGAAATGCTTCAATAATTGAAGCGTGTGATTTATGCTGGATTCCATAACAATTCTTGAAAGCTTGCCATAATTGCTGAGATCTTTTGCAGTTTAAAAATAAGTGACAATTGTTTTCCTCCTCTAACCTGCAAATAGGACATACACCAAGACCTTGCCATCCCCTCTTCTTTAAGTTTTTCCAAGGTAAAAATTCTTGTTATGGAAAGTCAGCCAAGAGAAGAAAATCATTTTGGAAGGGCATCCAGCCTTCCAAAATATACAAGGGAAAGAAGGATTGAGAGGGGACTCCTTTAGACCAATTAGATTCTGATATACATCTTTAACATGGACTATATTCATCCCATTCGAATTTTTCCAGATGAGACAATCAGACTCCAATGAGCGGAATATACCGCAGTTTCTTAGGCACATCTTGATGTGTTCCCATTGAAGAGCGATATCAACCGACATTTCCAAAATTCCTGCTTATTTCCAAAGTGGAATAGATCCCTACCAGCCAGCAATCAAATTGTTCCAAAAGAAAAGACCCTTTCTATGAAAAAAAATTAATAAAGATTCAGGCACATTGATCTCCTCGGCACTGCTCAGGAATTGGTCTTTTCCAATATGGATCTTATTGCCAGTTTGGAATCGCCAAATTAAGTTCTTCAAGAAATAACTTTCTATCTTGCGAATGCTTAACCAAATTGGAGACCCATAAGAGGCGCCTATCCTTCCCTCCATGAACCAGAATGATAAATCCTTCCTACCCAAGTATTTCTTCTGAATTGTGAGACTCCATGGACCTTCTCCATGAATCGCTCTCCACAAAGACTTGCACAAGAGTGCCTTCCTGAAAGTGCGCAGATCGAGCAAACACCATCCTCCCATACTCTTCGACAATCCCACACTCTTCGACAAAGAGATACTGGATAATTTTGAGAGATGATATTTCCTTTTTTCCGCTTGACCACCCCAAATAAAATTCGCAGTTAGCTTATTCATTTTTTGAATTATGCTCGCAGGAAGAAAATATAAATGTGCCCAGTAAACTGCGAGTTGATTTAACACTGATTGCGCCAAGGTCACTCTTCCCACCAGAGAAAGACATCTATATTCCCAAACTGAAATCTTCTTGTAGTATCGATCTGGAATCCATTGCCAATCTGTCTTTGAATATCCATTTGCTTTTATCTGAAAACCCAAATATTTAATTCCAAGGATAATGGATTGCGCCTCAATTCCAAAAAGGTTGGATAACCATTCAACTTCTTCCTGGTTGATATCATTGTGGTAAATTATTGACTTTGCATTATTTATTTGCAATCCTGTAGCCTTTTAAAATTTTTTAAGGATTTCATAAAAGCATAACCAGGTGAATATGCATATCATTCCAAACATAATAATATCATCCACAAATAAGTTGTGTGAGATTGAAATATTTCTGCATATTTTCAGAGGACGGCACTTGTTTTCCTTGACAACCTTGTTGATATGGAGGCTAAGCGAATTCATAGCCAAGATGAACAAAAGCGACGATAGGGGACAACCTTGGCGAAGACCTCTAGCCACAAGGAAAAAAGGAGATGGAATTCCGTTAATGATGATCGCATAGTTCACCTTCTCAACACAGGCCATGATCTAGTTAATCATGCTAGCTCTTAAACCAATCTTTGTGAGTAAGCACCTGGTGAAGCCCCAATGAAGGCAATCATATGCCTTGCGGAGATCGATCTTAAGGATAACAGCATCACTTTTTTTAAAGTGTATGACAAACAAACCTTCTTGTGTGTTTGCAACTGCGTACAAAATATTTCTTCCCTTTAGAAAACCATGTTGATCCTTTGTTAGGAAGTTTGAAAAAGTTCCTTTGATTATTTAAGCAATGATCATCGATATAATTTTGAAAGAGATGTTACAAAGTGAAATCGGTCTAAAGTCCTTGAAAGATACTGCATCTCCCTTTTTAGGAATGAGTGCTATATTAGTGGAAGAGGTTTTTTGATTGATATTGCCTGACATCTTGGATCCTTCCACCATCCTTAACATATCAGATTTGATAAGATCGAAGAAGTGAATGAAGAATTCTATCGTCCAACTGTCTGGACCCGGGCACTTGTCCCTTTTAAAAGATTTCATTGTTCCTAACAGCTCCTCCTCAAATACTGGCTGGAACATTTGACCATTTAGTTCCTCATCGAACATCTGAGGAAACACTTTAATGCCCCATAGAATATCCTGAATCTTGCTATCTTTAGATATTTTGTACTGATTTTCAAAGAATTTCACCGCCTTGTTAGAAATGTCCTGTTGGGAATATAGGAAACCTCCTCTTCCATCACTTATTTTCCAAATAGAATTCTTTTCAATTCTGGAGTTGGCAAATTTATGAAAAAAATTTGTATTCTTGTCCCCTTCCTTAAGCCATATCACCCTACTCTTCAATATCGAGAAAGATTCCTCCTGTTCTAAAATTTACAGTTTTTTCTTTTGTAGCTCCTTTATCCGGCATCTCGTTTTAAAGGATAGTGTATGAGTAGCCATGGATTCCGAGGCACTGTCTAATTCCTTTTGAATTTCCCAGAGATTATTCCTGTTTGTTTGCCTTTTCTTGAACTACCACTCTTTTACCACCTTTCTAATGGATTCCCTCAAAGTCATTAAAAGTGAAAAAGATCCGGTATACGACATCGCACTCCAGGATTTTATTATGATATCATTAAATTCTGGATCTTCTAGACATGATCTGTTGAATTTGAAAGAGTAACCTTTTCTAAACCCCTTTTCCCTCCAGCCTAACATAATTAGTCTATGATCAGATATGAAGACATTCTCAATCGATGAGAATGGAATGCCTATCTTATCAATTAGGCTAGCATGAAGAATAAATCTATCGAGTCTCTTGGCTATATAAGCTTTCTTGGCTCTTCCATTTTCCCACGTTGGATGCAATTTGGGAGGGAGAATATCAACAAAGTTCTTGCTTAGAAGCTCATTTTTTATTCTATCAGCAAGGGGATCCTTTTTCTTATTGATGCCCCAGATTTCATCCATATTTAAGGTGATGTTAAGGTCTCCTGCAATCAATAAAAATTCAATGTCAAAAATTTCTGAAGCGAAAATTTTCTCCCAGAAAGGCAATCTGTTCTTGTAGGGAGCATATATATTCAAAATGTTTATTGGACATTTATGCCCCCTCATTTGTGTCGAGATGAGTATGCCCGCCAGACAACTATATGTTTTGCTTTGATCTAGTCAAGATCCCATAACACCGTTAAATCGCTAGAAAGGCCATTAGCTTCCAAAGCGGAAATGTGCCAAGAGGGGAACATCTTCCTGAAATAAGAAATTGCTATAGAAGAGACATGCATGGTCTCTTGAATTAAAATTATTTTGGGGTTTGCTGAAAGGAAAAGATTCTTTAAGGCCAAAAAATTTTGGTCTGCCCCCAGACCTCTAATGTTCATGGATATGATAAAATTCATTTAGAATTCTTTCCGACCATGCTTTCTCTAAGAGGCCTTTCTTCTGTCATATCAATGATATGAATATCTATAAGAGATAGATTATTGATTCCTCTGCTTGCTCCATCACCCCTCCCCCTGAAGTGTCTACTGCCCCTATTTTTTTTCTCCTCACGGTAATGTTATTTGCAGAATTAGGGCTTATTTGAGGAGATTTTCGATTTCCAGGATTATGAATGGTGAGAGGCCTGAGCTCCAGTGATTTCTCACTTAATAGGTAGTCGAAATCACAACCAATAGAGTTTGTAGGCGAGGAAATAGGAGAATTAACATGGGTGGGAGTAATTAGAGGCTCTTTTCCAGATTTTTTCTTAATTGGAGACTAAGATGAGGATTGAATAATATGGACCTCCTTCCTGATATTTATTAAGGGTTGAGGGACCGGGGGAGGATTAGGGACTTCATGATCAAAGGTTGGCTCCAGAGGGGGCATCAAAGGATTAGGAACTTCATGATCAGATGTTGTCTCCAGAGGGGGCATAAAGGTGATATAATATATAAAGGGTTTGGAATTTTGAGCAATGGTGGAGTTTGTTGATGGTCTTCACTACACGCCCTAAGCTGATCATCCGACCTCGAAGGGGACTGGCTTTTTGAAAATGCTAACTTCTCTGATCCCGTGGAAGAATATTTTATCCTATAAGACTTTGCCGCGAATTGGGGGATGCCATGATGCTTTCGGCTTCTTATAGGGCGTCGTGAGAAATTCTTGACTAGATGACCTATGTGGTGGCAAGCTGAGCATCTAAAGGGGACTCCCCAGAAATCCAGCCTCTGTCTAATTTTTAACTCCCTCCATAAGATATCAATGTGGTCCGGAAATCCTCCTCTGTAGGCTTTATCTATCAGAATCCAAGCCATTCTTTTATCTTTCTCTCCTAAGCACCACGGATCAACATAAACACATCTCCCTATGGCGTTTCCTATCTTTGCTAAGGTTTCCTTTGATTATAACTCCAGGGGAAGTCCAAGTAGCTTAACCCAAATCAAGTTGTTGGTAGGGGTATTGTTTAATGGGTTATAACCCAAATACCATCTGTGCAATGCCAGAAAACTTCTTCCATAAACCCACTGCTGCTTCAGAATGGTTTCCAGGTCACCAGAACTAGGGAAATGAAAGCAGTACCACTCCTTTAACAATCTGGCCGCAATAGGAACATATCCTATTAATGGTTTCCATTGCAGCTCAAGCCAGCTTCTCATTTTTTGGTCGTCCATCTCCAGGAAGTGTCACCGACCTACTAGAGCATTATCCTGGAGGCTTCCTATGCGGTCTGCCAGGTGATCGCTATCAATTTTAATGGTTGCGGGAGTGGGAATAGTTTTTATAGGCTTTAGATTTTTTCGTGAATAGCCTTCATCATATGCCCTTCCTTGTATCTCTACCTCGGTTTGACCTTTTCTTCAGGGCGACCTTACTCGATCGATACAATCTATGTCATCTTGTGGGCCCGAGGGCCAGATCAGCATGTCATCCAGGGTGGACTGCTATTCATTAGACAGCTTAGCGCTATCGTGGAAGGATTTCGCCTGAATGGCCGATTGTATCATGGCCTCCATGGCAGATGTGTCGGACGGGAAATCCATTCATAAAGAGCTCACATAAACCTTACCTCATGGGTACTGGAAGAAATCCAGAAAGGATATATGTCGGACACTGCAAACTGATAGGACAGATGATTTCTGAATAAAATATCCGGAGAAAGAACGATCAAACAAAGCTCGACTGACCGAACTACTGACAAGAGGAAGCCTCGGAACAAAACGCACTTTTTCCAAAAGGAGAAATTTCAATTAGGAGGCCAACTATCCACCTATTTAAAGAAGGATGATCATATCATGAGCTCGGCAATGACATGAAAGGAAGGTTTTTGGAAAATGACGACTTTCTTTATTTCAGGAGTTCATCTCTCATCCCAAGTAGGATTAAATATCATAAAAAGCATAAGATATGGATCTAAAGGACTCTTCCCGAGAAACGTCCTGGAAAAGGGATGGAAATTAAAACTTGCATCACAAACCAAAATCTGGCATCCCAGGGAAAGATCAGGCCTTGAAAGACCAGGGAGATTAGAATGGAGTGAACAGAGAGCCGAAAACTGAGCTATAGTTCATAGATCTTTCCTATGTTGGATCAAAACTTTAGTCCGGAGTCAGAGAAAACTCATGTCTTACCAGAACAAAGTTCTTCACGATGCTTCTTCAAGACATACTATGCAACAACAAAACATCTCGCAGACACACCACCAGGGTCCTAACTTAAAGTGAAAGTCTGAGCATGGCTTGGTAATGACACAATAATTTTGAAACTTTAAGACCAATTTCCATGACCAACATGAAATTGATTTTCCGAACATGTGAATTCCAAATGTATACAAATTGTAACTTCTAAAACAAACCAGCCTTTTTTAGGAACAAAACTAAGATTCAACTTTAGAACGGTATTCACATAACCAATTTACAAAAGCTGAGATTTTCCTTTAGACAAAAAACCTTATGACAAAACGGATAACAAGTAGACCAGAAAAAACTAACCTGGAGCCGCAGGCGAGCCGAGGGCGAGGTGAAAATGGTAAATGAAGAAAAACACCACGGCCAAAGAGAAACCGAAGCTAGAAGCATAAGAATGCCAGCAAAAAACGTTCCAATATAAGGCGGGAAAAAAAACAAGCTCACCACTGCGTAATGAGTATGCAGGGAGGAGGAAGGAGGATTTATGCTTGGGATGGAAAAGCTTTAGTCAGAATGCCAATCAGAAGAAAGGGAACAGAACTAAGCCTAAGACATGCAGAGCTCTTTTCTGACAGATTTTATCGGTTGAGTAGAGTGAAAATCAAGCGGAGACTCTTCATGGGAAAGCTGGCATAAGGAGACGTGGTTTGGAAAAAGGCTAAAAACGACATGCATAGGATTGTTGATATGCTACGCACCTGTGTTTCGATTATAGGCTGACAGTCCACTAACGTGGTCTCTGGTTGGATGTCGTTACAGACACACCATCTCTCGGCCGCCATGATTCAAGACTTTCCAGCTCAACTTTGCTTCTTCACACTTATAAAAAAAATAGTCTTTTTTCACCAGAATTCACCAAAATCCGGCAATACAATTTCAAGTTTTTTTATTATTTAAAATGCATTTTTGACTGCATAAATAGATTCAGCAACCTCAAAACCCCCTAGGCACTCGAATTATGCAAATTAAACAATTTTGAATTCAAGTTTTTAAAAATCTCTATAGGATTTTGGTTAAAATTAACCACAACCATTTAGTCTCTAAGTCAGAGTATATATATATATATATATTATATATATATATATATTATATATATATATATATATAATATATATATATATATATATATATATATATTATATATATATAATATAATATATATATATTATAATTATATATATATATATATTAAATATTTTTACTCAGCATTATGTATTAAAATATTTGATTTATAACTCACATTAAATTTTCTTGACTCGATCAAATTACATAAAAATAAAAATAAATAATTATAATTAGAATTAGAATTAATTATTAAACAAGCTTAGATCCATTTTAACTCTAGAGCTACCAAATGTCAAGAAAGATCAAATCTCTTGATATTTTACTCAACAATATATATTAAAATATTTGATTTATAACCGACATTAAATTTCTTGACTCCAAATTACATAGAAATAAATAAAATAAATAATTATAATTATAAATTATGATTAATAATTAAGCCACATTAGATCCATTTTAACTCTAGATCTACCAAACCTCAAAAAATATCAAATTGTTTGCATACAAACTTATCTTAGAGTGAAGAGCTTTGATCCCTCTGGGGGCCTAGTAGATCCATAGTTAAGATGGAGCTAGGGTGGTTTATAAGTAATAAGAAATTATTTTTTTTATTAATATATTTTTGTTTTCGATGTTACATGTCAACTAAATTACACATCATGTAGTATCAATATATTATTTTAAAAGGGCATTTGTCAATTCATTATTAAGTAGTGAAGGAATTACATATATCCTTCATACTAAAAAGTAAATTATTTCTTGATTTATTTTCCATTAGTTGATATCTCTATATAAAGTTTGTGGTAAAATCAAGGTGGAAATTGAAGTATTTTATTTATGGTTGAGATTTACATTGTTTCTTATTAGTATTTTTAATTTGTTAACATATATATTAATGTCTCTCTCATACTCGTTGTACAGTCTCTCAAACATAAACTAATATAGATCCTTTTTAACTTTGAATCTACCAATGTCTAGAGAGATCAAATCTCATGAGGCAACCCTTTTTGTGAGTGCAAAACTTAAAGAAAAGTTTGCACCTTGAGAAATTTAATTTCTCTTGGCTCTTTTTAGATCCAAAATTAATATGAATCTATGCTATTTGCATAATATATATAAACAAATTGTCATTTATATATATATGTGTGTGTGTGTGTGTGTGTGTGTGTATATATATATATATATATATATAATTTTTCTTATTAATACATGTCACAATTTCAAACTCTATATTAAATATTGAAGGAATTACCAATTCTATTATGTTTGAAATAGAAAAAACTTATTAAATAACCCACATTAAACTCTGAATTTTTTTTGTTATTATTGGCTTTTAAATAGTATATATGAATTTCATATAAATAAGAAAACCAATTATAAAGCTCCCTGGAAAGTGAAAAAATTATATAATAATATAGAATTATGTTATTTATGAAAATGTTTTTTTGTTATTAATATATTTTTGTTTTAAATGATAAAAATGTCAACTAAATTACAAATCATGTAGTATCAGCAATATTATTTTTATAGAATATTTATCAACTCCATATTGAGTTTTATAGGTTATTTATCAACTCCATATTAAGTAGTGAAGGAATTATATCTCTCCCTCATGCTAAAAAGTAATTTTTTTTTTTACTTTCCATTGGTTTATCTCTCTATATAAAGTTTGTTGTAAAATCAAGATGGAAATATGATTTTTTTTGTTATTAGTATTTATTAATGTAAATATTATTTTATTATTTTTAATTGTAACATTAAGTGACAAATATCTCTTTCATTCTGAGTTGCATAGTATCTCTTGTGCAATAATTATTTGAAGGACAACATGGAGTGACCTTACATGTAAAAATATAAATATCAAGTATTAATTCTTATAAGTATCCAAGGTTGGCTATGGAAAAGCACAAGAGCGATTATAAGTCTAGTAGACTAGAAGAGGAAAGACTGTCTAACCAACAAACGTTGAATCAAGTGTTGGTTGGTGGAAAATTCCACTTTCCATGTTTATGAGAACATAGGGGTTGAATACAAGTATTGAAGAGTGTAAGATATTCCATCCTCATAAATATTCCACCCTATGGTTATTTGAACCATCTCATTTCATATGAGCTTTTATTAGAAATGATCATATCTATTGACTTATTCTATTCATTCACACAAATGAAAATTTTCATGTTGGAGGATATAATTCAAACTTATAAGTTAATGGTAAGAAATGAAGATGGTGGACAATGAAATTGATAATAGAGATGGAAAGTTCCATGGGAGGATAGAAGCTGGGATGATAAGAAATTATCTTCAATGCTTGTAGTGTATTGTTTCATGAGTGCTCAAGAGCCCAAGATTAAACTCTATTGAGTTTCCTTGAAGGTAGAACATAGATTGTACTCTCTCAAAAAATAATAAAAATTATTGAAGGGAAGATGATTCGTAAGGTACCCTTAAGTGGATAAGGGAATATATTTTGTGTTTTATGTGATAGTGGAAGGGAGTGTCGTGGTAAGGATGGCTAGATGACTAACGAGGGTATTTTATGGTGGAGCATTTGGGAAATCCCAACAATAATTGTGTTGGGTGAGAAGAATTTAGTGTCATTAACACATTTCCTCTACCCTAGTGGCCTCGTGGCCTAGCTTGGGATTTGTATCCATAACAGTCTCCCTATAGTTAAGTGAAAAATTACTCATTAGTAGCCAATTTTTTTAGATTATATTATTCAAAGAGAAATGATTTATCTCTATTATGAAATTATGTTTGTTAGTCTAAGGTTAAGTTACACTTTGTTTATATATGATTGGAATGGAAATCATGAATGCATGATAATTTCATGGTAGATTCGATGCTTTAGGTAGGCAATTAGTTCTAGTTAATTTCATGTTTTATTATTTGTTCTTTAATTCTCATTGATCTCTTTTGTAGAATTTTTTTGAGATTTTATCCTTCGATGTTTATACACTCCTACAAAAATTGGACCCATTTGCCACTCCGCCTTTACACTCCCAATTCTGGCTCTCAGCGTTTCCCATGATTTATGATCAATGTTGCATGTGAAACAACTAGAGAAAAAGAAAACCTGATTAGAAATATACCCCTCATCATTTTCCTCAACCCTAATACAAAATTAGAACCTAAAACCTTGCACCAAAAGCTACATTCAATTTGAGAATGCAAGTCGATATAGTTGTTTGTAGACCATAGGATTGTAGGTTTTTCCAAGTAATCTTGCAACATAAAAGAATCACACCTTTTGTTTAATGTGGTGATGTAATTTCAATAAAAGGTAAATATTAATAACAAACTTTGAGGATGATGGAATTATTTCAATTGTAGATTTTTGAGAATATCCCAAAATCTAAGGGTCAGAAAAAAGTCAATTATTTGACCTCTCTCCTAACCATTAGATTATGAAATATTCCCAAAATATGTAATTAACATAAAAAATACCCTTTAAAAGATACTAAAGTTAGTGAAATTTGCACATTAACTCCCCTCACCCCCACCCTCATATATGAGGGTGAGGGTGGGAGTGAGGGAAGTTAATGTGCAATATTACAATAGTTTTAATAATGATTTCGCGGGGATGGAGGGAGTTAATGTGCAATATTACAATAGTTTTAATAATGATTTCATAGTATCGCAAGATTTATTCTTCTTTCAAATTAAACTACTTCTCAATCTCAATTTGTAATTTTTCTTCATAGTATTATTCAAAGTTAACTATATTAAACCTGAGTAGCCCAAAAAAATTAAATCAGACATGGAACCAATAACCATTTACTATAATACCAGGCTTGTAATAACAGCTAATAAAAATAAATTTAAAAATTATGATAATGTTTGCCTTGCAAATTATTTGTTTAAATTTATTTGATTTAATATAAAGATGTTATCTTACCAATAAGCGAAACAACATAGGCATTTCAGCATTTCACTTTGTCTAGGTCACTACAGTTAACTCAAATAAAGATGTTATCTTCCCAATAAGTGAAACAACATAGGCATTTCAGAATTTCACTTGGTCTAGGTCACTACAGTTAACTAGTTGGCAATTGTGTAACATAAACCACGTCCCGTATTATTATATGGATCATACATTTTCCAAGGATAATATACGATCATATAGATGCATAAATGAATACGATGTCAATGAAATTGGTTACCAAGGAGATTGTATTTATATTGTATTTATATTTTAATTTAATAGAAATATTATAATTATTAATATTATATAAATATTGAATTACATTAGAGGTTTTTAGATGCATTTTAGAATCATTTAGTGTGGTTCATCATAAAGGCCAAGATTGAAAGTTAGATTTATAGCAATAAATTAAATAGTTTATAAAGAAAATATTTTTTCGACCGTGAGAGTTTAACAACTATTTTTGACTAAATAGTAAAAATATTATAATTAAAGAATGAAGACCTTAACTATATTTTGACTAAAAAATGAATGTTGATTTTAATCAATTTTAAGGCTTTTTTTATCACTAGAAGAATTATGTTAAATAATATTAAGAAATAAATAATTATCTAACTTCTTTTCGCTGAATAAATAAAATATATTTAAATTTCAATCTATGACTAAACAATAAATATGCTAGGACTAAGTAAATAATTAACTAAATAAAAAGCTTTGAATAATTAAACCTTTAGAATTTACTAAATATATATTTAATTTAACAATGATGTTTTTATTTAGAATAAATGAAATTTTGATAAATAATCAATAAGAATGTTAAGACAAATCAATAATAAAATTAAAAATATATATAGATTTGACTAAGAAAATAATAAATAAATAAATATTTTATTAAAAAAAAGTATGTTTAGGTAGAATAAGTGTACCAAATATTTCTGATTTAAATAGGTTAAGATTAAATTTAAATCTACTCAAATATTATAATTTAAATAAGTTAAGCAAATTAAAAATAAGATACATCCTTTAAACTTAAAATAATAATAATACAAAATAAATACAATTAAAAAATATTAAAATAAAATTGAATAAATAAATAAAATGAAAGATAATTAAGTAAATACATAAATAAAGATTATTAAAAACTAGAAGACAAGCATGGACCCAACATACATAATTAAAAATGTATAATATTAATAAAAAAAATAATATATATTATTATTATAAAAAGAATTAAAAAAAAAATTATATAGAAATAAAAATATAACAATTAACTTACTGGATTAGTTTTATTGGCTTGACACATAGTTGATTCTAATAAGCACTCTTTGACGAGAGATTTTAAATTTCAAACCTCCTCACACATAAAACTTTATTTTTAAATTCATCCTCAATTAAGTTTCAAAAAACAATATTCATATAAAACTATTTTCATAATATATATATTTTAATAACCGTCAAAATTGTTTTTTTGTAAGCTTTGGTAGGACTCTCCTATTTTCATGTCCATTACACACCGGCTACGGGGAAGGGTAGCCCAAGATTGACCACTGTCACTTGAACTACCCCATGTAGACATGTCAAAATTGTTTTTTAAAATAAATAATCACACTCCATTATTTAATTTTTAAATGAAATTAGGCTAGTAAGATAAGATGCTCATTAGGCCAGTCACAAAAGATGCCACCGGTAGAGAAGATAGACGGATGCCTTCGCCATTGCTGAAACTCCAGGCTATCGGATCAAACGACTTATGCTATTGGACCATTATATTTTAAAATGAACAATTACCATACATTATTTAATTTTTAAATGAAATTACAATCAATAAAATAATTTACATTTAAAAATATTTTTATCACCCATAAATTTAAAATTAAAATATAAAATTATAGATATGCCCAATTAACATTTTAAATTAATATTGTTATTTTTTTTCTAAATGTATATGTATTTTTCAATTCATATATAATGAAGAATTTACACATATAACAAGACAAATTTAATAGCATAAAATAAATGATGATTAAAATTGCCCTTTTTTCTAATTTCTTAGAAATTCTTAAATAAATGGTATTAAAAATTCCATCTTTTATTAAAATTTATTTTAACATTAAATTTATTTAGAAATCGTGTTGTAATTGAAATGTTTGTAAGTTAAAATTTTATAATTGAAAAGAATTCTTTTAAATTCATCATTCATAAATTTAATGAAAATAATTATTTTATGATTGTTAAATTTTATTATATAAAGAGTTGTTTTGAATATCTAATATAGTTAGTGAATAATCTATTTTTATTTATGATAATTAAAATGATTAAATAATGTTTGTAAAAAATCATTATATTATTAAAAAATAGGTTATAAAAAAATTAATTTTTTTGATAAAAATAGTGAAATAAGTGGAATAGCTCTGTAACAGTATAGTTCTTATTTGTAATTTGATCAATTGTTTATGTCAATCTAGGATTTGAAATTTACAATAAATCATTTTTTATAAGTCAACATTTTTCTATTATATCATGAGAGAATTACATTGTGAGGAGTTCTGAGAGAATGCAAAATGGCCTCAATCTGACTAGATTTATTGGCCTTTAGGTATAGACAAAACAAAAAGGAAAGAAACTTGACAAAACAGGGCCTCATCAAATCCATAGCCCACAATGAATAAAATTTACCCAAAAAGAATATACATCTATTAATCATCTGTGCATTTGATGAGGAGGAGCGGGGTTGACCTCTGCAGCTTGGGCAACATTTTTAGGATGGTTAAAGGCTTAATGGATGTGAGATTCCATGTGAGCCATGGGAGTCTCAAAAATATCCATCCAATCCTAGAGATGCCTTTGATTCCTTCTGATAGTGGCCTGACGGTCCATGATGTGACACTGATTCTAAAGGATGTCAACCGAGAAACTGACCCAAACGACATAGTCCTCATTCTGAGATTGTGACAGTTGATCTACGAAGCATTGAATAAAGTGGATTTGAGCTTCGATGGAGTTAAAAGGGGCAGGTAAAAACTCAGCCAGGCAAATTCCTAATAGGAGGAACCAATTCTCCTTCCTCCTCATGGTCATCTCTTCGCTAGTTTCCTCCACCCCGCCTAGGCCATCCTATGTTTTGCAGGATTTGGACTAAACTTCCTTTGCCATGAACCACTACTAGTGTGGCCTTCCATGTCAAACCATGAGAATGAGTCACCCAGGTGCCACAGCCATCCTCAAACTACTATCCTTACCATCAGAAGGTAATGCCTTGATAAGGTTGAGTGCAAGGTTACCTTCTGTTGAGGTTGATTTGGACTTATACAAGAACGGAACAGAATACATATACAAACATAAACATAGAGACGCAGCTGAAATAAAACTTCATTTCATTAATATCAAAGAACTAAAATATGCTTACATACAGAATGGAAATTGTTGGCTTGTATGGGCCTGACCCAAGTTCAAAGGTGATTTAGCCAAGCAAATCCCGGTACTACTGGCCCTTTTGGCAACAGTCCGTGGAGCGCAGACTGAGGTCTCACCTGAAGTAGTATGGGAGGGTGCTAGAACCAGGTTTCCACACCCTTGGGATGTCTGATGGACTTCTGGAGGTCTGCGGTCTGACCTATCACTATGCGCCCCTATGATCCCTTTGCAACCTGTGGTGTGGCTTCTACGTAGCCCTGTTCGAGACACGATCCGTATAATACCTAAGTTCCTTGTTGATTAACCGATTACTTAACTTTTGTGTGTAAGATTTATGGTTATTACAACATATTCAGCAATCATATTAGTGTGCGCGATACATAAACTAATACAAACATAAAGAAGATAATGCACAAGAAATACCCAGAAATAAGAATCAACTTCTCTTTATTAATCTTCAATCCCACTTACAGAATTGACATTGCCTTGTGCACTCAGCTGTAGGGGTCCGCACACTCAGCTGCAGGGGTCCACTAGGCCTCTGTGCACTCAGCTGCAGAGCCTCTTCCTACCACTATGACCCAAGACACTTAGAATCCTACTCTAAGCTCGAACCATTCCTTCGCTACTTACTCTATCATCAACTATCTTTACAACTTAGAGCCTCGCTCTATTTATACAATCCCATGGTCTATGGACCATGGGTAGGCCGACATGACTTTACATTACATTACATTACATTACATTACTTTAGGGCAGTCAACCTATGACTTTAACCTCTACTTCACACTTCGTGCTCGCAATTCGCAAAGTCTTACAAAACCTTTGAACAAAACTTGGGCTTTGAGCCCCAAAACCTGCTGTGGGGGGATTCCATACCCAACAGGCCCCCAACATAATCATCTTGACTTGTCCTGAATCACTCTGCTAGTGCGATGATCTTGGCACAGAGCCCCTCCAACTGTTCTCGTACTACTCGGAGGTCCGTGGCACACTGTTATGTTGTTTGTTGGACCTACTGCATTCTTGCTTCTCAATCATCCGCGTCTAACTCGTGTCCTTTCTTTGGTACCAGCTTCTGGTGCTTTTGTTTATAGTCTCGTGTCCTTGTCTTGCTCCTTGGGCCGCGAAGATTGTGCTTCGACCGGTTAGTCAGATAGGTGGCCCACTTGTGTAGGGCTTCAGGCGACTACCATTTACTTTTCCTAGGAAGGATTCTCCATTAATTTTGACTAGTTGGATCGTTCCTCCGTCTGTGACCTCCTTTACCATGTATGGTCCCAGCTAGTACTTTCTGAATTTTCCTGGAAACTTTTCAAACTTACTATCATACAGTAGCACTAGGTCATTTACCTTGAAGGTGCACAACTTGATATGGTGGTCGTGCCAGGCCTTTTCAAGCTGCTTTTGTACTTGTTGATGAAATCCAGCCAAAAATCGTTCTTCCTCGAGTTCTTATAATTGTGCGAGCCTTTCTTCCAGAGCTTCGTGGTTCATCATGCCTGTGAGCACTGCTATTCGCAAACTATGGACAATGAATTCCATCAGCATGAATGCTTCCGTACCATAGACCAACTGAAATGGTGTCTGTCCCATCAATTTCTTGCACGTTGTCCTGTACGCCCATAACACAACGGGTATGCACAGGTCCCAATCGTTTTGCTACGTGTTACATACTTTGATCAGCACAGTCTCTAGTATTTTATTGAATGCCTCTACTGTTCCGTTGGCCTCTGGGTGGTATGGTGTACTTTTCTGACGATACACCTGGAACTCTTTTGTGAGCGTGGGGATGGTTTCATTTCCGCGATCACTCATTAAGATTTTCGGACAGCCAAATCGTGTCAACATGTTTTCGAACAAAAACTTTGTAGCCGTAGCGACTGTGCAGTCCTTGATCCACTGTGCTTCCACCCATCGGGACAGGTATTCTGTTGCGGTGATGATGTAGAGTGCCCCCGTCTTTCCCTGAGGTTTAATCGAGCCCATGAAGTCGATCACCCATTTCTCAAATGACTGAAGTGTCATTTTAGGATTTAGTGGCATCTCGTCCCTTCGTGACAGTTTTCCCATCCTTTGACATATATCGCAGGCCTTATAGTGTGCTTTCAAATCCTGGTGTAATGTTGGCCACCATAATCCTACGCGAAGAATCTTTTGTGCGGTCGCGCGTCCTGCATAGTGTCCTCTTGCAGCGCCCCCATGTGCTTCCACAAGGATCTAACCACGTTCAATTTAGGTACGTATCTTCACAATATCTCATCATTGGCCATTTTGTAGAGGTGCCCCGCGATGACAGAAAAGTCTGTTGCACGCACCACCAATTCCATCCTCTGTTGAAATGGGTACTCCTTTGGCGCAATCCCTGTTGTTAGAAAATGGATTATATCTTGAAAGAGTCCATTCGCGATGCACACTGCAAAGGGTTGTGCATTAGGTAGCCCTTCCTCCAAATTTGTTGGTTCCTCACCCGTCTCAACTCGTGAAAAGTGGTCTGGTCCAGCATTTAAGCATCGCAGCTTGAATATGACCTCAAAATCATATTCTTGAAACAATAAAAGCCATCTGCATATGTTCACCCCCAACACAGGCTTGTTCACCAGGTATTTCAACATGGAATGGTTGGTTTACATCTTGAAATGTCCTCCTAGTAAATAGTGTTAGTATTTTTGGAGTGTGTACACCATTTCCAACCCCTCCCGCTCGGTGGTAGAGTAGTTCTTTTCGGCTTTGGACAATCTTTGACTTGCAAATGTGATCGAGTGGTCTACACCCTATGCGCCTTCCTGTGTGAGTACGGCTCCTAACGCGATACATGATGCATCAACATGTACATGAAATTCGATGTCCCATTTCGAGAAGACTAGGATTGCCGCGGAGGCCAGTTTCCCCTTCAAGACATCCAAAATCTTCATGCAATCATCATTCCAGCAATATGTAACAACTTTTTTCAATAGCTTTTCCATCGGTGCGGTTATCTAGGCATAACTTTTGATGAACTTCCTATAGTATCCAATGTGTCCCAAGGTAGCGCACATTTGTTTAACACTTCGCGGTGCTTCCAAATAGAGGATAATGGCAATATTTGTAAGGTCCACCATTTGTCCTTGTTTGTAGAACACATGTCCCAGCAGGTTTCTAAATGGAACAAGGAACATGCACTTCTTCAGGTTCAGCGCAATCTGGTGTTGGTGACAAGTATCCAGCATCAAACATAAGATCGCTACATTGTGCTTAACTAATCCAAAAACAGTCCAATCATCTAGATAGACCTCCAAAAATTTGTGGATGTAGTCTTTGAACGTGGCTACCACGATGCGCGAAAATATAGCTGGTGCATTCTTCAGTCCCAATGGCATCACAGTGTATTGAAAGCATCCCCATTCTATTGTGAAGGTCATCTTGCTCCTATCTTTTGGGGCGATCTTGATCTGATGGTACCCTGACAACCCATCTGTAAACGAGTATGCTTCCTGACCGCTAACATTCTCTAGTACTTCATCTGTGAATGGTGTTGGGAATGGATTTTGTACATAGGCATCGTTCAGCTTCCTAAGGTCTATCCATATTCTTATTTCACCCTTCTATTTTTTCTCCTGTACCACCATAGGAGTCACCCAGTCGGATTGTTCTAATGGTTCAATAATTGTGGCTGTGAGCATTTTGTCTAATTCTTCGAGACCTTTTCTTTATACTTTGGATTCAAGTGGTAAGGCCACTGTTTAACTGGCTTCACATCGGGTTTTAAGGTGATCTTCATCATCCCTAAATCACCCACAATCCCTTTTAAGTCTGTAATTTTGGTCAGGAACAAGTCTTGGTATCCATGGAGTAACTCAAAGACCTTATCGACCATGGCATCATCCCAATAGTCCCCAAGCGTTCCGTATTTTGGTTCTACCTTCGTTCCAATGTTGACCTGCTTCGTCTTTAGCGGTATGGTGATGTCGGGGTCTTCAAGAGATGGTCCGCAAATCTTGCGAGAGCTTTCTGTTTCTGAAATGTTAATGTTTCGTGGGTCCTCATCATCCTCCACAACATCCACGTTATAACACTCCAGTGCACTGCTTAACTGTATCGCCTATTTTGGTTGAAATACTCCCATTGGCTCTTGTGGTATTTTAAATATAGCGGCTTTTACTGCTTGTAGCGCATCGTCAATAGTATCTGACCAACAATCTTCAAATGTGAATGTTAACAAGAATCGCTCGCGCAAGACATCCCATTCGCTCGTACCATGGCGTAGCTCTATCTCCATATACCAATTCATGGGTATGACATCCAGGGTATGGTCGAATAAGTGCACCCATTCAGGTTGTGGCTCTTCCCCATAGACCTTGGTCCATTTCACAAGGTGCGTGCATGGAGGATCTCGTTCGTCATATTTGTCTACAAGTCGTTAGGGTTTTCCAAAATGCAGGCACATCATCCTTCTGCATCCGTGCCAGTCTTCATAGGTTCCTTGATGCGTACCCCACCATTGTGCAGGTGTTACGCGCAATGCCCACTTCAGCGCATCAAACCGCTCCTATTCTGGTACGCACTTCCGAATTTTCTCAGAAATTCATCCACCGTTGGCAATCCATCATATGTCAGTAGCTCCCTTGTCTCTGTTGTTAAGAAACACAATGACCTGATCATCATGTTGCAGTTCAGTGTTGTTACTTCATGCAGCCGATTCTGCCATCGCTTTATCTCTTCGTCTGGATCCGAAGTGCAGGAGCTTTCAAGCTCCCATGAAATCCTTCCATCTGTAGTCGGATTCACCCAATCCTCTCCTTGTGTAGTTATCTTGTAGATATAGTCGAGATTGTCATCACTATCATCGATACGCACTAGTTCGGTGTATCGTGCTCCTTCGGCTAGATCTAGCGGTACTACTATGCGTAATGACTTTTTCTCAAAGATCATTTTGTGCTTCTTCATATTTATGACCCCACTTATATTGGTAGACTAGTCTATTCCTAGTAGCACAGGATAGGGATTATTGTCATTGACAATCTCTATCACTTCAAAATCCGCCTGCGCGCTCGCGCCTTCAATATCGACTATCACCCCTTGTAATCTTCTGTTGGTTCGCCATTCATAACTAAATAGGGGACCGTTGTAACATGGGTCTGCCCATGCGTTACCATGTTTGCTTTGGTAGTACATTCACGTCCCAACTGAGATCTAGGATTACCTGATCCATTTCATACTCGCCTATTTGCACAGTCAAACTCATCTCCCTTCCTCCGCGTAATGCATGCTTTTCAAGTTTTCGGACCACGCACAGTTCTCCTAACCCCATGCACCTAGTGATAAGTTCCTGTAGCCCTTTGACTGCCTTGTTCTCGTGCAATAGTTTCATGCATGTCTCCAGAAAGGTAGTGAGCATTGAAGGATCCATCCCTAGTTCTAGTTGATGAGGCCTCCGTGAAGCTCTTCTTAGCTTCCATGAATATCTCCTTCGCGCATTCTAAGTCAAACTCGGGTTCCTTTGTAGGAGCCTTGTGAACGCATGCACTGTCTTCTAGTTGCTTCCCTTTATCATCTCCCATGGCCATACCACTCCTGAGCATCATGTTTACATTTGGGTCTTCTTCACGTGGTTCAGACCTCATCATTTGTAAATTCTGGATCGGAGGGGGCTGGAGTACCCGCTTTTCGCATCTTTACTATCAGCGAAGGGAAATCTTCTACCTCATGATCAAACTGATTACAGTACCAATGTGATATCCTAGTCAGGTTCATACAATCATGGGCATAATGCTCTGGCCCTCTATAATTGTAACAAATATCTATTCACTACCCCTTCCTGGTCCCATTCCACCTCATCCCTAACCATGGCCATGAAACCCAGCATGCGCCATCCCTACATTTGGATCAAGGGATCATGTTTTGGTTTGCACCTTGTAAGCAGGAGTCCGATCCATCAAGTTCATAGCTTCGACAGGTGCACTCGCCATGGCCTACCGACCTGTGGAGATTACAAAACAATTGCTGGGACGTCTGCATATACTTTTGCAACAAATGACAATTATCCGTGGTATGTTTTCCTCCTATCTAGTAGATTGCGCACCATAATGCAGATGCCACGCTCGACCCCGCTTGTGCCTATGGTCTTAATGGCATTGGCCCTCCCCCTACCAAGTAGTTCATGAACACTGGACAATGGTCCTTATCGTGCCCTTAGCCTTTGCATTTTATGAACCATACTTCCTCGCACACCTTCGGCCAAGTTGTCCTGTCCTGTTTCAAACTTTGCATCTCTAAACACAGATTTTGCAATTGTGCATGGATTTGTTGGAATCCCAACCCAGGGTCTTGTATAGGGGTCTCATGCAATCTTATTGCTTTCTCCAATGCTTCGGCCTGGGTGGAGAGTTTTTTTTGTGACAGCATCATCCTTAAGTGTGGCGTAAGTGAGGCCACAAAACATGCGTGATGCTATGCATATGTTAACGTCATATTAGCTTCACAAATGATTCTTTAGCCTTTGGTCCAGATCCCAGGGGGTCTCGCCCGAGAGCATTACGATCTCCTTAAACTTGATGATTGATTGTGTCTTTGATTTTGGCCTGCTAAATTCCCTGTTCAACGCGGTCTAGATCTCCGCAATTCCTGCGTTCGGGTGGTCAATAGAATGCTTGATATACCACGTTCATACTTTATCCTGCAACACGCTCACCAGCATAGCCTTTTTAATATTATCATCCATGACACCCTATGCTTCCCATACTACTCTCACCACAAACCAAAATTGGTCTGGATCTTCATTTCCTACTCCTCTGAACACCAGCAGTTTGATCGCACTTGCCATACTGAGCTGCGATGGTGGCGGAGGTGGAGTGGATGGAGATGGAGGTCAAGAGGGTGAAACAGGTAGCTGTGTGGGTGGGGGTGGTAAACGTGGAATTTTTTGTCTTATCAAACTAGCCACGCTTCTCAGAGAGACTTTCGCGAGCTCCTCCTCGCTTTCCCGTGAGGGTGAAATTAAAGGACTGTTTTCCAACTCCCCACTACTTCCACTTTTGTAGATCTTTCAGCTTCATGTAGTCCCAAACATTGATTTATTCGCATAACCCACTTTTCACACAATAGCATCTTAATCCAAGTGTTCAAAGATCTAATATAGTTACCTCGCGGTCCCTTAAGAAAACGTCACTCTGCCTCACTGTAGCTGACGATCGTATCTGTCGCGAATTCAGTGACAAATTATCCTATTATTCAGTCGAGCCATTGGTCCACAACTCACGCTATATTATCTTTTGAAGCTTCTATTCTGTGCACTAGTACCAAAGTCCACACTATTGGTTTGTCGAACCGACACCTTGCCTGGTTTTCTGCTAACTTCGCGATCCACTCATACAGCTCAGACAGAAAATATGTAAAGAAAATTTCGTGGATTACACTATACAAGTAACGATCCGACCACTATTCCTTATATACTCGCGGATTTTTGTTTTCCTATGTCGAGAACTTGTGAATCTTCTTGTCCAACCACTCTTCAATTTCTTTCTTTGTAGGATTCCAATGGCACGACATCACACATCCTTTAGGCAGATCCTGGTCCTGGCAACAGAACCATTTTTTGGCTTATATGAGCTTGACCCAGGTTCAAAGGTGATTTAGCCAAGCAAATCCTGGTACTACTGGCCTTTTTGGCAACAGTTGGTAGAGCGCAGACTAAGGTCTCACTCGAAGTAGTATGGGATGGTGCTAGAACCAGGTTTCTGCACCCTTGGGATGTCTGATGGGCTTCTGGAGGTCCGCAATCTGACCTGTCACTATGCACCCTTACGATCCCTTCGCAACCTGTGGTGTGGCTTCCACGCAACCCTGCTTAGGACGTGATCCGTATAATACCCAAGTTCCTTCCTAATTAACTGATTACTTAACTTGTGTGTGTAAGATTTATGGTTATTACAACATATTCAACAATCATATTAGTGCACGCAATAAAAAAAACTAATACAAACATAAAGAAGATAATGCACAGTAAATACCTAGAAATAAGAATCAACTTCTCTTTATTAATCTTCAATCCCGCTTACAGACTTGACACCGCACACTCAGCTATGGACTCTACTAGGCCTCTATGCACTTAGCTACAGAGCCTCTTCCTAGCACTATGACCCAAGACACTTAGAATCCTACTCTAAGCTCGAACCATTCCTTTGCTACTTACTCTATTATCAACTATCTTTACAACTTAGAGCCTCACTCTATTTATACAAGCCGACATGACTTTACAGTACATTACATTACTGTAGGGCAGACAACCCTATGACTTTAACCTCTACTTTGCGCTTCGTGCTTGCAATTCGCAGAGTCTTACAAAACCTTTGAACAAAACCTGGGCTTTGAGCCCCAAAACCTGTTGTGGGGGGATTCCATGCCCAACAGAAATAAACTAGCTCAGTCGATGATAGCTTATCTCTGAGAAAATATGTGGCACCTACATGCATCTAAATAGTATCACAATGAGGCTAAAGAACCCTTTTATTATTTAAAAACAAGGTAAAACCCTAAACAACCAAAACCCTAACCCTAGGAGATGGAACAACAAGAGTTTGCGGGCCTCGTTGGGGTTAGTTGGGCAGCTAACTTCCCGGAGACGTAACTTGGTCATATGATATTCGTTTGGCATGAATGATACCTAATTGGAAATATCTCTATGAGTACTACAGGATTTGATGCAGACCTAAAAAAATGTATTTTATGGGGTCCAAACAGCTCCAGAAGTTTAGGACCGGAAAAACTACTAAAAACAGTAAATTTTTCTATAATCAAGGAAACTGGTGAAATGAGATGGAAACCTAGGTGGAATAATTGAGTGGCCACCAATTTCCACCTGGATCAATCCTACCCCATTAGGAAACAATGGTCCCCATTACGTGCAAAGCCTCCATGAGGTGAGGAAATTTATGTTGAACTTGGTCCCTGGTGAACCGCTTGCCTTGGTGAAGGAGTTGGTCTGCTTTGACAACTCGATATAGTTAGATCCTCTGTTGGAGAGTGTTATTGACTTTTGTGTCCATGATCCTATCAGTTGTGGCATGTTCAATGCAACTTGGGTTGAGCTTTGTTCATGTCAGCTGCTTAGCAACATCGGATGTATCCAACAATAGGGGAAAGTATGGTCGCAACCGATCCACATTGAACACTAGGTGCAAGCCAAGGAATAGTGGAATGGTGAGCTCAAAGGCATTGTCCACTACAACCTTGGTGATGGTGTACAACCCATATCAGAGAGGGTGAAGTTTTCGGTGGGGCCTAGTGAGGTGTTCCTTCTGTAAATGTAACCAAAATTTGTCGTCCACCTGGAACCTATGTGGAAACTAATGTTGATCATGATGTTGCTTGTACTTAGCATTGGATTGGTCCAATATGTGATGGACTTCCTAGCGGATGTGCTGAATGTGGCCCACATCAATGGGACATAATGGTTGGAATCCAAACCCCGCTTGAAAGGGACTATGTCTAGTTAAGTTATGGAGATCTCTATTGTATTTGTCTTGGACATAGGGGAGGCTTTCATTACATGTGTGTGGATGATTCGAGTTCTAAATGTGCAGAATGTGCATGATCATCTTAATGACGACCTCTGTTTGGTGATTAGTTTGCGGGTGGAAGTCCATGGACTTAGTGAGCTTGGTATCCAACATTGACTAGAGGCTTAACCAAAATGTACTTAGGAACTTGTTGTCTGAGTCTGAGATAATGGACTATGAGATCCCAAAGTGTAACCACACTCATTCAAAGAAGAGTTTAGTAGTGGCTTTTGTTGTGATACTCTTCTTGCATGCCGCTAGAATGGCCATCTTAGATAATTTTTTGATGACCATGAAAACACAATCGTTTCCATACTTAGTAGACATTATAAGATTTGATGTACTTCCCAACATCTTTTCAAAGGCTTGGGCAATAAAAATACTTCTACAATACTTCCACTATTTTCTCTACTCCAAAATGTCCAGGGACCCAACTGTAGCGCGCCTCCAAAATCATGTTGGCACATTTTCTTGAAGGAACAAAAAGGTGTCCCAGGTGGCATAATAGTGCACCCTAGAGGTGAAAATCAATAACTTGCTTGCCTTCTAGGAGCATCTGGTATGCGTTGTCAAATTCTAGATTGCTCTTGTAAACATGTGACCACCCCGAAGTCTTGTGACCATAAGAGTCAGGCATAGTGGTCAACGCCATGACCGATGGTCGGCTAAGGTAGTTTGCAACATTTTTGGTGTTTCCCTTCTTGTAATTAATGTTCAAATGGAATTGTTGCAGATATGTGGACCATTTCCAATTGCGATTGTTCTACAACTTTCCTTGTGTCTATATGAACTGTAGGGGCTTATGGTCTGTTTGGATGACCGTTTCCTTCCCCATAATGTAATGCTTCCATTTTAGGTAGGCCTACACAATGAAATATATCTCTTTGTCATAGGTGGGATACTTTCAGACTATGTTCGAACATGTATCATTGTGATATGCCATTGGATGCCCTTGTTGAGTAAGAATTGCACCAATAGCATAGTCAGAGGCATCTGTCTCAATCTTAAATGGTTGATGCAAGTATGGTAATATGAGCACTAGTGTATCACAGAGGTGATGCCTCAAATCATAAAACGTCTTTTGCTGGGATTCAGACCAAAAGAACTTTTCTTTCTCTCCATCCTTGGTGTTTCCGGGAAAACTAGGGTCTTTTCGATCTGCTAGTCCCACTAAGATTGGCAGCTATCTTAAAAACAAACAATCAAAGAAATTTGTGATTTCCTCTATGTATGATAGATAAGAGAGAAGCAAAGGGACCAACCTGGATCTTCCTCTTGACTCCTTTCTTGATTCCTCTCTCCCTTGATAGATCTTGCAACTCCTCTCCTACTTGTCCCACTTAGAGAATACCTGTAGAAACAAAGTAACAAAACACCATCAAAGCATCTCGATCTATAATATCATAAACAATGCAGAATCAAAAATGCATTGAACGTACAATTGCATTCACAAATAACAAGATTCACAATACACGATTGTATGGAGGAAAACTCAAAGAACTTTATTAAAATAGAAGGGAGAATTACAACCCAGCTGTCTGATCCAGTATCATCCTCCCAGCATCAAAGCTCTCTTCACCTCATGAAAAGCAATATCACCCAACAATACAATGCTCCTTCTCAAAGACAAACTATTAGCACTTCCTTACAAATTACAAAATTCCAGCCTCCAGATCTCTCAGATGAGGGATCCATTCATAGATGTCTGCAAAGGGTGTGAGTCATCTCTATGTTTTTTATTAGTGTCATTCAACTCATAGTTCTTGGTTCCTATTGGAGATTTCATTGATCTCTTACTCATCCCTAGACGAATTCAGAGAGGCAAGTGTCATAAGATATGTTTCTAGAAGATTCCATGAGCATCCACTTAGCAAACTGTCTCAGCCATTTGTCCATTCTCGCTCATCACACCCATAGAAGGCCTCTTCAGTAGGTATCACACCTGGCTAGTGTAGGAGCTAGTATGCATCACACCTTGACAGTGGAGCAGTCAGTATGGTCTAGTTTTGGCCAGTTCTGAGTGGTTTTTCAGGTGGAACTTCTGGGGAATGATGTAATTAGTTGACTATGATCATTTAGGGTATGAAACAACACTTTTAGGGGTTAAAGAGCCCTTGATTTATCGACATATAAGATTGGGGTTCCAGTGCCCAAATATGTCTATAACACTTGGTGACTTGACTCAAATGCCAAGTGATATGAGAGCGCCCTAACACGAACCTGCAGTAGAAATTGGCAAGAACCAGAAAGGTGCGGAGCTCTGTTAGAGTGGTTAGGGTTGGCCAATCCTGAATAACTTGTATCTTGGCTAGGTCTACATGCACACCCCTCTCATCAATGGTGTACCCTAGGTATTGAACTTGGGTCATACCAAAAGTTAATTTCTCCAAATTGGCACACAATTTGTGTTGTCGTAGGGTTTGGATGACCTGTCGAATATGGTGGAAGTGCTCTTCGCAAGTCTGGTTGAAGATCAGGATGTTGTCCAAATGCACTACCATGAATGATTTGGTGAAGGGTTGCATCATGAAGGTTGCAATGGTATTTTTCAACCTGAAAGGCATGACCAACCATGCAAAAAGGCCCTCGTTGGATTTGAAGGAAGTCTTCCACACATCAGAGGGTTTGATTGGTACATGGTGATAACCATAATTCAAGTCAACCTTGCTGAAATATTTCCCCCCCTTAAGCTGGTCTAGAAGGTCATCAATCTATGGGATTGGATACCTATTCCGAATAGTGATCTTAATCAGCCGCCGATAGGCAATATAGAGTCTTTGGGTCTTGTCCTTCTTCTATACCAACACGATCAAGCTCCCATCGAGTGATGAAATTGGCCTGATGTGCCCTTTCTACAACAACTCCTAAATCTGCCTCTTGATTTCATCGTTCTCCAAAATAGAGCATCAATAGATCAGCCTGTTGGGTAGCGGCGTGACCAGGGTCATATCGATGGAGTGCTTGACCTGACAGTGTAGGGTATGATTGGCTTAGTGTATCTTGACCCAGGTTCAGAGTTAATTGCACCAAACAAAAACCTACGCTACTAGCCCTTTTAGCATCAACCAGCATAGCGCAGCTTGAAGTCTCACCCGAACCAGTATGGGGGGATGCTAGAACCAAGTTTCCACATCCAGAGATTAGTGTGATGTCTTTTATTGACCGAGACATGCCTTCATGTAGATCTATAAGCCCCTAGGGCTCAGTACTACAACTTCCCTTAAACAATCTTTAAACCTTTGCGCAGGTCTATGATAGGTCTTTACGGACCCTTAACAGATGAATCAACCACTTACACGCACCATAAAATGACCCTAGATCTTAGTTCACGCAAATCTACTTAAGCACTTAATAAACATAACAAAATGTATTATAATCTTTGTGAAAGTACTTAACATGCATTGCGTATAGCTAATAAGACTAATCTAGTAGAGTCGCGCATCAATAGATCAATATTTCATAAAGGCATTATTCCATTACATCATATTGCAAACATAAATAACAGAAGTAAACAGATAAACACATGAATTTCTTCAACAATATTCTTTATTGATCTTCAATATGAGGTTAGAGACTCAAAATTGCCATGCACACTCAGCTGCAGAGGTCCGCGCACTTAGCTGCGGACTCTACTCTAGGCCTCCGTGCACTCAGCTATAGAGCCTTTTCCTTTCTATCTACCTGTTGCTTACTTTCCCTTTTCCCTTCTCTCAGACGTAGACATCCATCTCTATATGCCTTAGACTCTCTAAGACACACCTATTTATAGCTTTTTATATACAATACCATGGTTAGTTGATCATCCGTGGACCTCAAAACTGACTCATCTTTACATAACCAAGGAGCTAAAACCCCTTTTGACTCCTAACTGTCCACATGCTCCACGTCCACAAACTGTGGAGACTTTACATCTTTTTACCAAAAGTTACATCATAACTTGGGGGTTTAATCCCAAAACTGACCTGAGGGACCCCATCCCAATAAGACCCTAACACAAAGGTCGTGACTCACCCTTGAGTCACTTGGCTGGTGTGGTGATCTTGCTGCAAATATTCAATAGCTCCACCTGCACAACTGCAACATTGGCAGCGCTCTGCTTGGTTGCCATCTTGACCTCTTCTACAAGCTTCTCTATAGCTGGTCCTTTCACGACCAACTTCATCTTTTGTTGTGTTTGCTGCAAGCCCATCAGTTTCTCTTGAATGTTGGTTGAGAATTGGTAAGCTTCTTCTAATCAAGGTCCCAACTTAGTCTTAAACACAACTTGCTTCTTCTGATCTTCTTCAATCTAAGCGAGGAGCTGCTTCCCTCCTATAGCTTGGCGAAGCCTGTGCTGTAGCAATTGAGCAAGTCATTGCATTGACCTCGTCGTACTACTTCCACAGCTCGCAAATCTCGGTGTTCAATATCTACAGGTTTGGGTCTTCCTGTAGAGTTGTGACCAAATCCATTTCCTGTTCAAGCAAGTTCGTGCAGTCACCAACTACGGCATCCAAAGTGGTCATCCCTTCCTTGATGGCGGCTCCGCGCTACTCCCTAACCTCAGGTGGAGTCGTAGGCTGTAATTTGAGTTGCAGCTCTGTGATCTTCCTATTGAGTTTGAATTGAACTCATCCAACTTCCACCTTCACCTCACGCACACCTGCAGCTAATTTCTGGATCTTGGCTTCGATTGTGCATCCTCTGGGATGTGCAACTCCAGCACTATTCTGCACGCCTCTGCTACCACGACCTCCAGCTTGGAACTTTGTTCCTGCATTGGATCTTTTTCCTTCAATGCCTGCATTTTCTTAGTGAAAATATGTTCATTTCTCACCCTATATTCACTTATCAAATTGAGAGCGCATTGCTCCTGAGCTCTCAATTCTTCCGTCACCCCTGCCTACAACGCATGAAGAAGCTCATTTTGGAGCGTTGCGATGTTCAGGCCGATGCTCTTAAGTGTACTTAAGATTATGTGGTCATCGACTGACTCTACGTGGAGGGACCCTTATGGTAAAACAACTGTGCAAAGGTCTAGGGTCCTTACCAAATTTTGCAGCCTAACTTCTCTCTGGTGCCAGGCTCACTTGTGCTGCGCTCGCTTGTCCCATATCCACCTGTATCCTACTAGTTTGGATCTGCAGGTTATGTAGATCCTTCTGGATGCTCCCCAGCATCTGCATATATTGCTGCTCAAACTATTACAGTAGTTCAATGGTAGTATCTCATACTTTTTCATCGATCTTATTGAGATCATCGTCTATCAATATCATGGGATCAACCTACATTTTATTCAACTTTTTCTTCTTGTGGGGACCTTCCCGCTACTCCTGTTTGCGCTTCCATAGCCAAAAAATGGGGTGTTCTGCCCCTCATCTCCTCTGCCACCCTGTTCAGACTGTTCTTCCTCCTCGGTCTCAGGCGAAGGGGATTTTCCACTTTGCTCCAACTCGCAATGTTCTTGCTTGGCTTGCTCCTTAGCAACACGCTCCTTCTCCATCCGATCCTTCTCTGCAGCTTCCTTCTTCCATTGCGCAACCTTCTTGGTTGCATCCTTCCTTTTCTTTTCAGTTGAGCTGCCCGCACCCTTACTAGTTCTGGCATCCAAATCTGACAGGGCACGCCATTCTGTCAGTCAACACTTGATCGCCTCCTGAATATCATGATTTGTGACCAGATATGGTAAATCGTACCATTTCTGTTGCGGGTCCTTGTGCGCCTGAATGTAGACACGGTGGAAGTCGGCTTTGAATGAGGCATACATTGAAAAATGCTTGTACAACGTTGGGGACACTTTTGGGCATTGGTTGATGTCCATGTAGAGGCTTGCTTCCATCAAAACCTAGAATATATTAATTTCAATGACCTGTGCAGGGCCCTTCATGGCCCACAGGGAGGCGAACTACGCGGCCTCCGACAATCCTTCTTTCAACGAAGGAAATTGGTTGTCCTCTGGCAGCTCCCATGTGACCAACATGATGGAGAGCAGTAACCACGCATAATGGAATGGCTTGGTCTCATCCTAGACCTCGCGGAAAGTCGTGAGGAATTCACTGCATAGGTACCTAGACTAGTTGAATTGCACACCCTTTGCACATTGTGCAGTTAGAGAAACCACGGGAGTCAGAAATTCGTCCATGTGGAACTTCCTCATTACCTTCCCTGGTAGGATTTGTGTGGAAATTTGTACTGCAAGGTCATTTATGGAAGTGATTGAGTATCCACGCGGCTTTTTCACGAGGGAAAATTGCTTCTTCTTCTTTTCTACTAAATCCTTTTCTCCGGTCTTTCCGCCGAACTCCTTGGTTGGATTCAATCCCTCATGTGGCAGGTGCGTGATCCTATGGATGAGCATGTCAGTGATGGGTATAGGCCCTCCTAGCCATAAGCACCCATCTTGCACTAGAGTAAGCAACTGAGGCACACAAATAGTGTTGATAGTGGTGTGGTGACAATGGGGCACCCACAACAAGTTCAACAACCCTGAATTATCCACTCTGTGGATACATTCCACCGTGTCTAGCTCAGTGACACCTGAATCTGGGTAGTAGATGTGCTTCATATAATTGGTTGTCGCTAGGTGAGGGAACCACTCATGGTCCTCCAGGTCCCGATCTTCCATCTTCAGCAGGGGGATCTGTGCAAGGCATGAACCTTCGAAGGGAACCTGTTCTGGTAGCAGGGGCGTAGAAGTGAGAAATTTTTCCGAGTCTGGATCCTTGGGGACCTTTACCTACCCCTTGCATGGAGGCATATAGTCAAGCAACTTGATAAGGGGATCCACTCCCTCAGAATCTATATCCCAGTGCCCTGTCCTTCCTCGGCTTCCAAATCGACAACCCTCTCGGGCTGCTTATCTCTCTTCTACTTTTGAGTTGCAAAGTGTTTTCGGGGTGACTCACACATCGACACCGACTTATTCTTCTTATCCTTCTTCAACTTCTCGGTTTCTCTAATAGGTGTAGGCGTCGTCGTCGGCAACCGCGGTGTCATAGGCATAGGAGTCAAAGCTTCCATACTCACTACCTCTGGAACAACTCCTTTAGATGCGACATATCCCCCATTGCTCACAGTCTCAGTAGGGCTTGGTTCTAACATGGTGTCAAGGATGAACTTCTGATTCAACTCTGGTAAATTGGCAAATGTCGGGCTCACGACCAAATATTCAAAGATTGAGCGATTCATAAGCAACATAAAACTTAGCTCAAAAACTCTAAGTGTGCAAAGTGTTCTCTATTTGACCGGCATGTGTAAGCTATAGAGGTTTTTGAATTCAAATCCGACCGTTCCCCCCAAAATTCGATCATCAATGTTGTTTTGGCGGTAGATATTCAAAGATTTTTGCCTTAAATGCCACTAGCCCACTCCTCTTAACCATATTTTGGCTGTAAAATCATGAACAATGACTCCAACGGTCACTTTCTTGTTGTGTTGTGTGGCACCTCCCTTCATAGCACAGCTACCTATGCGGAGCTTCTTATTCTCCAACTTCACCCTTTTCTGCGCAGTCCACCTGCCATGTAGTATTCCAATCCAAGTAGTGTAGTTTACAGTCCAGCGCTCCCTTACAACTGCCTGGAGCACTAAGACTTTCCTTCCATCATATAGTCATTGAGATGGATCCCTCATATATGGCTTCAATCAGCTTCCATTCACCCTTCTTGGAAAAGGTTCCCTATTTAGCTTTGCAAGTTGAACTGTGCCTCCATCTGTAATCTCTATGATAATATATGGCCCAAGCCAGTGCATATAAAATTTACCTAACAATTTAGTAACTTTCTATCGTATAACAATACCAAATCATTTACCTTGAACGTGCACAACTTGATGTGTGGATCATGCCATGCTTTTTCATACTCCTTTTGTACTTGTTGATGCAATCTAGCCAAGAATCTATCTTCTTCAAGTTCCATGAGTTGCGCAAGTCATTCCTCCAAGGCTTCGCGATTTCCCATTCCTATGAAAGGTGCCATGCGTATACTAGGCATGATATATTCCATAGGAATCACAACTTCTTTGCCATAGACCAATCTAAAAGGTGTTCGTCCTGTCAGCTTTTTGCAAGTAGTCCTATACACCCATAGCATTGCAGGTACATGCATATCCCAATCATTCCATTGCACGTTACAAATATTCATCAACGCATTCTCCAAAATCTTATTAAAGGCCTCAACTATTCCATTAGCCTAAGGATGATACAGTGTGCTCTTCTGATGATAAACTTGGAACTCTTCAGTTAGCACGTTGATCATTTCATTTAGGAAGTGCGTACCCCGATCACTCATCAATACCTTCAGGTAGCCAAGTCTGGTTAACACATACTCAAACAAGAACTTCATTATTGTAGCCCCTGTACAATCCTTCACCGGCTGTGCCTCTGCCCATCTGGTTAGATACTCTGTCACGATGATGATATAGTATGCACCTGTCTTCGTTCTTGGGGGCTGAATGGGCCCAACGAAATCAATTGCCCATTTTTCAAATGGTTGTAATGATACTTGAGGATTCAGTGGTAGCTCATCCCTACGTGATGGTCTGCCCATTCGTTGACTTGCATCCCATGCCCTACAATATGCTTTAGAATATTTATGAAACGTAGGCCACCATAATCTTGTGCGTAAAATATTCTACGTTGTCGCCTTTACTGCATAATGTCCTCTCGTATCCCCTCCATGAGCTTCAGGGAGGATGCTACTCTGTTCAAAATCTAGCACATATTGTCGCAATATCTCATCTCCACCCATTTCATACAAATGTCCTACAATTTTTGATAAATATGTCACGCACACTACTAGTTCCTTCTTTTGCTAACTGTTATAACTTTCCGACATCATTCCTATAGTCAAAAAATGGATAATGTCTACGAAGTGGTTATTTGCTACTCGCACCGCGAAAAGATGCACATCGGACAACCCTGCTACCAAATTGGTAGGCTCCTCTCCCATTCTGATCCGTGATAGATGGTTAGGTCCTGCATTTATCCTTCCTAGCTTCACAATAACCTCAAAGTCATACTCCTAGAATAGTAGCAGCCATCGGCAGATCTTCCCCCCCAACACAGGCTTATTGACCAGGTATTTCAAGGCATAATGATCTATGTACATTTTGAAATATATGCCCAACAAGTAGTGCCTAAAATTTTGAAGTGCGTATACCATAGCAATCCTTCACACTTTCTCGTTGAGTAATTCTTCTTGGCCTTTGATAATTTCTAGCTCGCGAAGGCTATAGGGTGGTCCATCTCTCCTTCACTGACCTATGTTAGCACTGCTCCCAATGCAATGCAAGATGCATTGACATGTACATGGAATTCCTTTTCCCAATCCGGGAAGAATAAAATTGACACGGTGACCATATTCTCCTTAAATACATCCAAACTATGTTGACATTCTTCATCCCAACAAAATGTAGCGTCCTTCTTCATTTGTTTCTCCATGGGCGCAGTAATTTCAACATAAGAATTGATGAAATTTTTGTAATATCCTGTATGTCTGAGTGTTGCATGTAGTTGTTTGACACTTCTTTGGGCCTCCCAATTCACTATTACAATGCTCTTGGAAGGGTCCACCATCATCCCTTGCTTGCACACCACATGACCCAACAAGATCCCAAAGGGGACAAAGAATAGACACTTCTTCATATTCAATGCTATCTATATCTGTGGCACGTATCCAACATTAGGCGCAGGCTTGCTACATGGCGCTTCACTAATCTGAACACGTCTAGTCATCAAAATAAACCTCTAAGAACCTATGGATGAACTCCTTAAACACTGTTATAACTACGTGAGAGAATATCACGGGCACATTCTTGAGTCCAAACGGCATGACAACATACTAAAAACAACCCCATTCAGTCGCAAAGGTTGTTTTGCTCCTATCCTCTGGCACGATCTTGATCTGATAGTACCCCAAAAATCCATCAGTGAATGAGTAGGCCTCCTACCCTCCAACGTTATCCAATACCTCATCAGTAAACAGTGTCAGAAAAGGATCATGGACGTAGGCATCATTAAGCTTACTTAGATCTACGCAAATCCTTATTTCTCTATTATGTTTCTTCTCTTGAACCACCATCAAGCTCACCCAATTAGATTCTTCCACAAGTTCAATGATGCATACTTCTAGCATCTTATCCAACTCCAAGCAGACCTTTTCCTTGTACTTGGGACTAAGGTGATACAACCTCTACCTAATAGGCTTTGCGTCCAGTTTCAAAGTGATTTTCATCACTCCCAAGTATCATATGATGCCCTTCATGTCCGAAAACTTCGTAGGAAAAAGATCCTAGTACTCACGGAGTAGCTCAACAACTTTATCCATTGTGGCATCATTCCAGTAGTCCCCAATATTTGAAAATTTTGGCTCTACTTCAGTACTGATGTTCACTTGCTTGGCTTTCAATGGCATGGTGATGTCCGTATTTTCTATTTGCAGACCTTCAACCTCGCAATGGCCTTCTGCCTCTAGAATATTGATATTTCTGGGATCTTCATCCTCCACCTCGACAGTCACATTATAGCATTCTAGCACATGGTGCAGCTGGGTCCTCCAATCTGGTTGAACCAACTCCAAAGGATCTTGCGAAATTCTGAAAATCGCTGCCTTAATCTCCTATAGAACTTCATTAATGCTCTCGAACCCATCTTCAAAAATGAAGGTAATTAATAATCCCTCCCTTAATATATCCCACTCTACAATGCCCTGGCGGAGCTCTGTTCCCAAGTACCAATTCATAAGGATTTTATCCAAAGTATGACAAAATAAGTGCACCCACTCCGGCTATGGCTCTGTTCCATAAGCTTTAGTCCACTTCACTAAATGATGGCACTGATCATTTCTCCCATCATATTTCTCAGTCAGTGGAATTTTTGGATGACCAAATTGCAACCTCATCATCCTCCTGTAATCTTGGCATTCATCAAAACTATCCTTGTGCGTACCCCACCATCGTTCAGGCGTAGCGCACAGTGCTAAATCCAGTGCTTGGATGCGATGATTCTCAGGGAATTCTCATTCAAAGGCATCGAAAAACTTATCTGCATTAGTTAAACCATCATAATAGTGTAAATTTCTTACCTCTGATGAAACACATCACAACGATTTATTCATCATGTTGCATTGTAGCTTAGATACTTCATGTAGCCTATTCTGCCAATGCTCTCATTCTTCATCTGAAGATGAGGTAGACGAACTTTCCCAGTCCCATGCAATCTGTCCATCAGTTATTGGATTGATCCAGTCTTGATCTCATGTTGTTATTTTGTAGTCTTGATCCAAGTCATCATCAGTTTCTTCATAGTCGCGGACCAGTTTAGTATAGCACAGTCATTCTACAGGGTCCAATTTTACTATTATGGTTGGTAATGCTGCACTCATGGCCTAGGGCAACCCCTCCTTCCAGACCTGGTCCAAAATCTAAAAAACAGTGTTTTATTCCCTATACGCGACATTTCCCTGAGTTAAACGCGTGTATACG
>APFE030809367.1:0-45882 GCA_000404065.3 Pinus taeda
GATACACTTGACAGAAAGGGTAATGACCATGGGTTCTATTCTAGTTCCGATTTAGAGAGACACCATCATCATCACCTCCACCATCCATATAAGAGGAGTGAGAAGAAATAATTGCTAGAGGATTCCAAGAAAAACAATCCTCCTTTATTTGATGGAGAAATGAAGAAGTCACAAGATGTAGAATCTTAGTTTCTTGGGATGAATCAGTTTTTCAGATTGCATTATTATTCAGAAAATATGAAAGGTGTGATAGCTACTTTCAGTCTTAAAGGGAAAATAGACATTTGGTGGGAATATCTGAAGAATGTCAGAGGAATTTGGGAAGAGGAGTTGACTTGGAGTGATTTCAAGATATTTTTTAGTAGTAAGTATCTATATGAAACATATTATGATGATAGGGAAAAGGAGTTCTATTTGTTGAAGATGGGATCTATGACTGATTAGGAGTATACTAGTAGATTATTGGAGTTGTTGAGATATGTCCATTATATTAAGGAGGAGAAAAAAATTATTCTGAGATTCACAAGTGTGTTATTGGTATCATTCAAAGATAGAATTCAGTTAAATGAGCCTTGATCATTGGAGCAACCCATCAAGAAATTGAAGCATTGTTATCATCAATCGAAAAATTTGAGGCTAAGCAAGATTATAGAGGTAATGAGAAGAATAAAGGAAAGTGGAATATGAAGAGAGGGAAACCTCAGGATACAAATGGAAAGGAGAATGTAGTTTTGCAAAATAATTTATTTCTATTTTGATTGACCTTGGATCTAATTATAGCTACACTAACCTTGACCTAGTGGATAAGTGTGGTTTCAGAAATGAAGTGCATGTAGAGTCTTGGTTGGTGAAATTGGCTATAAGCACCAAGAAAAGAGTTCAACAATGGGTGAAATATTTTTCATTTGAGTTTAACGGTATGGCTACATCAACACATCTAAATGTTCTTCCATTTGGATCATATAATATCTTGTTGGGTATTGATTAGCTATACATTCAAAGGAATAAGGTATATTGCTACAAGAAGGCTATTGAGAGTTTGGATATTGAGAGAGGGAAGATAATATTTCTAGGGAAGAAGAAACCTACATCTGTGATAATGGTTACAACTATGGAGGCAAAGTGCAATAGCAGGAAAGCATGTTTATTATTTGTAGTTCATATTTCTAGTGACAAAGGGAAGGGTGTTGAGGATGTCGAAGTCTTGAATAGGTATTTGATTTTATAGCAATTTAAAGATGCATTTCTACTAGAGATCTCAGTGTTACCACCTGATAGGGAAGTGGAATTGTCTATTGAGTTGATGTTGGGAGAAACACTAGCATTGAAGGCATTGTACAAGATGAGCACTCAAAAATTGGAGGAATTGAGGTTGTATCTTAAGAGAATGCTTGATATGGGATAAATTAGTCCATGCGTGTTTCCTTGAGATGTATCGATATTGTTTGTGAAGAAGAAGGATGGTACTCTCAAGTTGTGCATTGGCTATAGGAAATTTAACAAGGTGATTATCAAGAGTAGGTGTCCATTGTTGCAGATTTATGACCTGTTTTATTAGTTGAAGGGAGAAACAGTGTTCTCAAATATTGACTTGAGATCATGATATAATCATGTACACATCAAAGAAGAGGACATATACAAGACCTCTTTCCATACTAGGTATGGGAAGTATAAGTTTGTTGTGGTTCGTTTTGGTTTGATTAATGCTCCACCTACCTTTATGTTTTTGATGAATAGTTTATTGCATCGATATTTTGAAAATTTTGTGATAATATCCATTGACGGTATATTGATATACTGTAAGAATGAGGAAGAGCATGTAGAACATCTAGCAATAGCATTGAGATTGCTAAGTGAGAATTAGTGGTATGCTAATCTTAGTAAGTGTAGTTCTTTGAGATAAAAGTCCATTACTTGGGCTGTGTCATTTCCAAGGAAGTTATAGCAGTGGACTCAAAAAAGACTAGAGATATAATGCAGTCGGAAACTCCTAGGAATGTCGATGAGGTCATATCATTCATGGGATTAACATTTTATTATAGGCATTTCATGAGGAACTTATGATGAATTTCCTATCCTATTACATATTTCCAAAGGAAAGAAAATAAATTTGAATGGACAGAGTAATGTGCATCTAGTTTTGAGGAGTTGAAACAATTTCTTAAAATTTATCTGATCTTGATGATCACATATCTAGATAAAGAGTTTCTCGTATGTACATATGCTTGCAAAAGAGGACTTGGTGGATTTTCAATTCAAGAAGTACAGGAAATATGCTATGAGAAAAGGAAGTTTAATGAGGATGAGTAGAATTATGTGACTCACTATCTTGAGTCGGCAATGATTATTCATATACTATAGATGTGGAGGCATTATCTTCTTGGCAGGAGGTTCATTTTAATGAGTGATCCTAGTGGGTATGAAGTACTCATTTCACCAACCTAATCTGAAAGCTAGGGATGCTAGGTAGTTAGCTATGCTTAGTGAGTTTGACTTCAATATAAAGTACATTAAGGTAAGTAGAACAAGGTTGAATATGCCCTTAGTAGAAGAGTACAAGTAAATCACATTGCAGCAATGAGTTCTTATTGGATATACTTGCATGAGCGAATATTGTAGGAAGGACAATGGGATGATAGTTACAAACAACTTAATTATAGGTTACAAGAACATGCTACAGTGGTTAGGATGTGGATTATGATCTCATGATCGATGGTTTTGTGAGATTTAGGGATAAGATCCATGTTTTGGACAAGAACATGCTTAATATGCTTATCTTGGGGGAATTTCATGCCAATCCATATTCAGGTCAACTGAGATATTATAAGACATTGACATTGGTTAAGAAGTTCTATCACTAGCCAAACTTGAAGTAGAGGTGGTTGAGTATGTTACAAAACGCCTGTTAGCAAGTAAAAGTAGCATGTAAGCATCCAGGTGGTTTATCATAGAATATTCTAATTCTACAGTGAAAATGGGAACTCATTTCCATGGACTTCAATACATATTTGTCGAGGACATTGAAGCATCATGATTATATCATTGTTGTGGTTGACAAGTTGACCAAGGTAGCTCATTTGATTGTAGTTAAGTCTAGGATCTCAGCTAGTGACCTAGCCTATATTTCATTAAGGAGATAGTGAGGTTGCATGGTATTCCTAAGAAGATTATGTCAGACAAGGATTCCAAATTCACTTCCATATTTTGGAAATATTTTTTGGTAGCTTTGGGGATAGATTTTGTTTTCAATAAGGGTTATCATATATAGATAGATGGATAGATAGAAAGGGTTAAAATGGTTCTTGAGGAAATGTTGATAATATATGTCATTCATCAGTAGTAGAAATGGGAAAAGTATCTTCCACTGGTAGTGTTTTCATATAACAGTGGGAATCAGGAGTCCTTGAGGATGTGTTTGTTCGAGGCACTTTATGGGAGGAGTTGTAATACTCCCACCAACTAGAGTGATCGAGTGAACATCGTACTAATTGGATCAGACATGTTGGAAGAGAAGGAACAAGAAATGTAGGTTATCAAGAAGAATCTAAAGGCATCAAAGGACACAAAGAAGAGTTATGTAGATCAACATAGGGTACTTAAGGAGTTTCAGGTTTTGGAGCAAGTGTACTTTAGCATGAAGCCTAAGAGGAGATCCTTGAGGATTGGATCATGTGCCAAGATGGCACCTTGATATTGCAAGCCTTTCAAGATCCTTGATAGGATTGGACTAGTGGCCTACCGAATTTCACTGCCCCCGACAATGAAAATCCATGATGTTTTCCATGTTTCATTGCTTAAAATTTATGTGAAGGATGATGATCATGTGACTAACTGACTTGTATTTCAGGTGGAACTAGAAGGCTAATTCCATTTGGAACCTTAGTGCATTTTGAAGTGAAAGATTCTAATTCTCTGGAATCAAGCAATTGAGCAAGTTAAAGTGCATTGGAAGTATTTTGGGCCAAATGAAGCTACATGGAAGATGGCTAATTAGATGTAGGTTATGTATCCTTCTTTATTTCCTAGTTGAGTGGATGTATTCTAATATATATTTTTGATGTTATGGTTTGGTCATGTCTATATATGTGCATATACATGTAAATACCATATTGATATGTGTTATAAAGTTCCAATAAAGAGGTATGGTGTTGATGGTACGATGGTCATGGTCTTCGCAATATGATATGATGTAAATAGTGTATCGAGTTGTGTTATAAAGATCCATGGGAAACATATGTTTTTGTAGTTTATGTCTCATTTAACACTATGGATGGTGTTCCCCCAAGGGAGAGGGGTTTGTAACAATGCTAGTTCATTTCCTATATAAATAAAAAGAAATAAGACCAAGGTCATAGGACATGTATTCTAAGTTCAATGTTGGGTACAACATAGTGATGGGTACCAATGGAGATTAATAAATGGCTATGGAATTGGAAAATGAATTGGGAAAGGGAAAGTGGCATTAATTGGCATTTAATTTATGAAAAAAGGAAAACAAGAGAAAAGGGAGGTTGACAAATTTGCATGCAAAGGAAATTGAAGAAAAAATGAAGCAAAATGAGTAAAATAAAGACCTCAAGGATAACAAGGATTTGAGGAATAGTTCATGTATTTTGTTGGTTTAGTCTTTTGTTAGTTTAGTTTTGGAGCTCTCTTATATTCTCTCACTCTCTCATACTCTTCCACCCTTAGAGTTTTCTTGAAGAATTATTGGAGCGCTTTGGCATACCTTCAATTTGGAGAAAGAAGGAAAAGGGAAGTAGGAAAGTGCAAGGAAACCAGTGGATCGATAACTACAGTTAGATTTCTTTGTAGGTAATAGGTTGCATGTGTGATTTCCTTACTGGTTATGGATGCATGTTATATGCATATGTTTTTTTAGTTATGTGTTGTAATCTGCATGGAGAATTGCCTAGATTGAAAGTGGTTTTAGCCATGGTGTTGTCAGTTTTTCCACTTGAAAATTTTTTTATTGGTTCTCATAATTCCTTGCGATTGTGGATTGGAACAAATTATTTGGAATCCCTAAAACAATTTGGGTTGAATTACTAGTCCTTGACCCTAGGTTGCGACAAATGCTCTGGAGTGCTTTGGTGGGTTGAGATACTAGTCCCTAGAGCTGGTTTGGAAAAATGCTCTGGAGCCATCGAAGGTTATGGGTTGAGTTAGTAGTTCTTGGAGACCTAGAGAACATGAGTAGATATCGATCTAGTTGGTGTCAGTGATTTCTGACCATGAGGTGGAATCACTAGTTGGGGGTTGAGGTGTTTTGGCCTCTGGAAGATCTAGTTTGGTTTTGTTTTGGTTTATTCCATGAGATCCCACATTAATGCTTGGAATATGGCATGAGGTGATTGGATGAAAGAGAGATTTGGTTCAACCTAATCTATGATTGGGTGGCACATGAAAGTCCCTAACTTGCTTGGTATTTTCATATGTTAATAAGAGCTATTGTTCTATTATGTTTCATGTATATTTGTAGTGATTATGTTGGAGATATTATGGACACATTTCCATGGCTTATATGTTATTTATTTTATGGTTATATGTTGGTTATACGATGAGTATCATCTATGGCTCTTGTCATGAATTGTTTAGTTATCGATCAGTTCATCAAGTTATGGACTAATAAATGTTGTTGCAGCTATGTGAAGAGGGAATAGGTCCTTCTCGATGATTCCCAGATGAATCTAAAACCTTTATGATGAGATATGGATTCATGAATTATAGCTTACATGATTTTCATGTGTTTGACAAAATGTTTGTTATGTTCTATGCAGTCTAGGTGAAGTTATGCCTTCATGTTTCAATGTTCAAATTTTTTGTTATTTTATTATTGATTATGAGAAGCCTCGAGATAGTATGGGCAGTATTCTGGAGGCTTACCTAGAATTTTCACTCATATCTTGTGACCACACCTTATAAACTAGAAAATTTGAGTCCTAACTACACTCAGACTATTGGCTGTGGAGCTTGATTATCTTTTTTATTCAGAGGTATTGCTGCACTGGACCCCATTTCGTAATGTGGCAATAATGCCACCAGACCGGTCCAGGTGGGGTTGATGCCGATTATTTGGAGCCCCCCCTAGAGGGGTATCAAGGGTAGCACCCTCGAAGCTAAAAATAGATGTAAATTTTCCTTGTAAAATGTTTTAATTTCGTAGTCAATCTTGGCTGCTCATTAGGAAAAAAATATGATACTAGAAATTATGTTTAATTTATGGCTTTTCCCTAGAAGGCAACCCCTTACTATATATAAGGGAATTGTATTGCGTTTATGTAGATCTTGTTAGGTCCCTATACTACCAGTGTAACCCATTATTGTTATTCGTACAACCCCCTTCTTATATTGTTATGCCCATGTAGTCCACATATTGTTATTGTTGTGCCCCATAGAATCCCACTATTGTTATTATTGTTCCCTTACAATATTATTGTTATGTCAGCTCTGATTATATTATGACCCCTTATACTCCTATATATAGAAAGGATGTCTTCTCATTTGTATCATCCAAGAATTGTTCATTTGTGTAATGTAGAGGAGGTTGTCCCCTTGAAGAGGCTTATTTGTAAGGCATTATCTATCTTTTCTATCTTCTTGTGAGCTGGTTTCATAACATTTGGTATCAGAGCTTTGGATTCTAGGGTTTCACTACTCCAAACAAGTCATCATGGAATTTTTGCTATAACATTTTTTCTACAACATTGCAGAAGCTATAAGAAAAAACCATTGGAGCCAAAATCATTCTAAAATTTAGGTCCAAATTTCAAAGCTTGTCTCACTATATTTTTAAAGATGTGGTCCAAGGAAGTTAGGTTTTTTGTATACTCTCAAATTACATTCTAAACAGGTGACCCGGGGAAAATCATCATAACTTTTGTTCTGAGCATCAAATTGAAATTTTGTAAGAATTTTGAAAAATAAGACGACATATATTTTTTTGTATATAAGTTTCATATACAAAGGTCAAAAAAGTGACACACGGAACTTCGTACATGTTTGGTCTACTAAATTAGTTTATAATCAGGTCTCATGGGAGATTTGACATAACTCTTCCTTCAAAAATCCAATATTGATCAGACTTGCAGGATTAGAAAGATGAAGAAAAGGGATATTGTAGGACACGATTTTAGATATTCACTATTTGCAGTTACAAAGATACAACTGATTCAATATCGAGCTCTTACAAAATGAAAAAAATATGTGTCGTTTTTTTTTTTAAATTTTGCATAAGATTGGCTTGATAAATTAGTTTGAAGGAATTCAAAGGGAATAGTGTAGAATTATTAAAATTAATTGATGTCCCAAAGAAATAAAATGGGAACACCTAGTAAGCAACTTGAAAGCTCTAGCATGACTCGTGAATAAGAGGAAGAAATGCAACATTATCTATCAATATTACAAGAGTAATTACAACAAATTTCACTCTGACAAAAGGTAACTGAAGCCAAGATGAATGGTGTGGAAGTTGTGCAAGTTAAGATGGATGGAATGGAAGCTACAATAGATGGCATGGAAGCTAAGATGAATGGTATGGATGCTAAGATGAATGGCATGGATGGTAATATGAAAGAATTAAAGATAAATTTGAACAAGTTGCTATAAGAAATGGTTACTAATGGTGAAAGGGTAGCTATATATAAGAAATGGTTACTGATGATGAAAGGGTAGTAAAGGAAACTCATGACGAGAACACAAGAAATGTTAATCATGATTTCATACACTCTAATGTTGGATTGAAGACCCACGATGTTCCAAAAATCAATATGAGGAAGTTTGATGGCAAGGATCTCGGAACATGGATACTACAAATGGAGCAACTTTCTGATCTCCATAATGTGAAAAACACAGAAAAGGTACGTATTGAAACTTTATATTTGGAACAAATCAATTTGTATGGTATCAATGGCTTTGCTCCTGTAAACAAATTGTCACTTGGGTAATTTTTATGGATGAAATGGTAGCACATTATGAGGATAGAAAAAACAACACCTTTTTTAGCCAATTGATAAATCTCAAACAAAAGGGTTCAATGATGGAGAACATTCAGGATCTCCAAAAATTGAACATAAGGGTAAAAGATATTCTGGAGAAGCATAGGGTTGATGTTTTCATAGGGAATTTAAAGGATAATATCCAACATGAGGTTCGCCTTTGGGAAGCTAATTCATTGGAGAAGGCATTGGCGTTAGCAAGAAAAATGGAAAGCAAAATTATGGTCACCAGGAAGCCTACCACTCACAACTATAAATATGGAAGTTTTGTTGACCCTAGCCTTCCACAACCTACAAGGTTGACACCACAACAACTGGAAGAGAAAAGAGTAAAAGGGCTTTGTTACAGTTGTGATAACAAATACACTTAAGGCCATAAGTGTGCTAAGAAGAAATTATTCTACATAGATTGTGAAGAGGAGGAAGAAAAGGAACAAGAAATGTCAAAAGAAGAGGATATGCTCCAGTAACAAACCCTATACAAATAAGAAAATAATCTGGCCATATCTTGTAATGCATTTCCTGAAATTACCACTCCTCAAACTATCAAGATAGAAGGACATATCAATAAGAAAAAGGTAATAGTGTTGATTGATTCGAGAAGTACCCATAATTTTATTCTTTGTAAGATAGGCAAGGAATTGAATTGCTTCCTATATCCAGTGCCAGAGTGTCAAGTGATGGTTGCAAGTGGAGGAACCAAAAATTTCTCTAGAAAGTGCCATAATATAAAGCTATCCATGGGAGAATATGTATTGAGTATCCCAATGCTTTCCATTCCAATGGGTGGTGATAATGTTGTACTATGAGTCTAATGGCTACCATCCTTGGGTACAATAGTTTTTAATTTTCAAGAAATTTTCATGAAATTTTGTGTGGAAGGAAAGGAATTGAATGGAGGGATATTGCAGGGAAACCGAGAAAGATAATAAGCTATAATGGTATGAAAAATCATCTAAAGAAGGAAGAATGAGGTGTAATTGCACAATTAGTCAGTAGAGGTTCCCACATTGAAATCATCTATTTCTCCAGATCTCCAAAAAGTATTGGACAATTATTCCAAGGTATTTGAGACTCCCAAGGGCCTCCCACTTATTCTTTATCATGATAATTATATTCATTTTATTCCAGGAAGTGTTCCTCTAAACATCAGACTGTAGAAATATCCTTAGGCCCAGAAGAGTGAAATTGAACGTATGGTTGCAGAAATTCTAGAGGCTCATATAATTCAACCTAGTCAAAGTTCTTTCTCTGCTCTAGTAGTATTGGTGCACAAGAAGGATGGATCATGGTGCATGTGTCCGAATTATAGGGAGATCAACAAGCTCACTATTAAAGATAAATTTCCCATTCCTTTCATTGATGAATTATTGGATGAATTGCATGGATCAATTTACTTCACCATGTTGGATCTTCATTTAGGATATCATCAAATCATAATGAAGACTAAGGACATTGCGAAAATAACATTTAGAACTCATGGGGGTCATTATGAATTTTTGGTCATGCCTTTTGTCCTTACCAATGCACCTTCTACATTTCAAAGCTTGATGTATTCCATTTTCAAACCCTTCCTTAGAAACTTTGTGTTATTATTTTTTGATGATATACTAATCTACAACAAGTTTTGGAAGGATCATGTTCAACATGTTGATAGGGTTCTCAAACTATTGGAGGAGAAACAATTATATGCAAAAAGCTCCAAATGTTTCTTTGGAGTACAAGAGGTGGAATATCTGAGTCATATTTTATCTCATTTAGGTGTTGAGATAGACCCTAGAAAAATTAAATCCATTAAGGAATGGAAAATCCCCACATCAATAAAGAATGTAGGTGGATTTCTTAAGTTGATAGGGTATTATTGCAAGTTTATTAAGGATTATGGGATAATAGCAACATCTCTAACAACATTATTCAAGAAAGATGCATTTTTATGGACTCTAGAAGCAACAAAGTCCTTTGAATATCTTCAAGAGGAAATATGCCAAGCACTAGTCTTAGCTACGCCAGACTTCAAAAAAGCCTTTATTATGGAATGTGATGCTTCTAAAAATGGAATTGGTGTTGTTTTAATGCAAGATGAAAGACCCATTGCTTTCAAAATTTATCCAATCAAAGGAAAGTATTTACACAAATCTATTTATGAGAAGGAAATGTTGGCAATACTACATGCACTTAAGAAATGGCGACCCTACCTAATGGGAAAACACTTCAAGGTAAAAATGGACCATGATAGTCTTAAATAATTTTTAGAACAAAGATTATCGTCTGAAGAGCAACAAAAATGGGTCACAAAGATGTTGGGTTATGACTTCGAAATCATCTACAAAAAAGGGAAGAAAAATGTTGTGGCAAATGCACTCTCAAAAAAGATGAGGATGTGGAAGCATTGTTGTGCACCATTTCTATTATCCAAATAGATTGGATAAGTGAAGCAAGGGATGAAAGGTAGAAGGACGAAGAAATGTGGCCACTCCTTCAAAAGTTGAAGAAGATCCCAGTTCAAACAATATTGCCAGAGCTTGACAAGGAAGGAAAAATAATATTGGAGCCTGGAGTAGTCACATAAACAAGAACTCAATAGCTACAAAATCGATCAATTTCAGAGTATCTCATCAAGTGGAAGAACTTACCCACTGAAGATTCCACATGGAAGGATAATAATTTTAGGCATAAGCATCAAGAACTACTCAAGCATTGAGGACAACACTTTTTGAAGGAGACAGGCATGTTAGGTTCCTATACTACTAGTGTAATGCATTATTGTTATTAGTACAACCCCCTCATTATATTGTCGTACCCATGTAGTCCCCATATTGTTACTATTGTGCCACATAGAAGCGCACTATTGTTATTATTTTGCCCTTACATTATTATTGTTTTGTCGGCTCTGATTATATTATGACCCCTTAGACTCCTATATATAGACAGGAGGTCTTGTCATTTGTATCATCGAAGAATTGTTCATTTGTGTAATGTAAAGGAGGTTTTCCCCTTGAAGGGGCTTATTTCTAAGGCATTTATCTATCTTTTTTATCTTTTTGAGACCTGGTTTCATAACAGATCTTTATTCTTAACAAGAAAGAGAGAGGATATTATGTGAGAATAAAGAAGAAATTACAACGGATCTGTTGTAGGTTGTATCTCTTCATTTTAATGGATAATATAAAAGGAAGGATTGGGTATTTCTCCGTGGACATAGCCCAAATTGGGTGAACCATGTATATCTCTGTCTTTCTTATTTTATGTGCATATAGTGTTTATATTTCTACAATATTTTATGTGTTCCATTGCTTTGTAATATATAATTTTATAACACAGAAAATTCTGCAATATGTATATTTCTACAATTTTGTAATATATATATTTCTACAATATTTTATGTGTTCCAAGCCTTGTAATTTATGTGGTTGGGGGTTAAGTTGTGAGAAACGCTACCCCAACTTAGGGCTTGGTCACTTAGGGTGGTTCTTCAGTCCTTGAGTGTCCTGTATCCTTGAGGAATGTTGTGAGTTATCATTCAATGGTCGTTGTAGGCCATATTGGGTTGTGTTATATTCTTTCCACGAATAACCTACGTAGTGAACCACGGGGTTAGAGGGGGGGTAGAGCCCCCCCTTCGTTGCATAGCAAGGGCGGCAACCCCCCTGTCCAGGGGGTTTGAGGGGCGCGGGTAGCCCCCCACTACGGGGTCCACGGCAGCGCCCCGAGATTTTTTTTGGTGGACCCTATATTAGGTTCGGAGAACCTACCTATGGTTTTCGGTCCATGGTTTTGGACGTGATGGTTTTAGGTCCATGGTATTGGATGCTTCGGCATGTATAAATATGTATTGTAACATTGAAAGGAAGATAATGAAAAATCAAGCTGGTAGTCCCGGTTTTGGGATCTAGTGAGAAATCTCTGTGTATATGTGTTTTATGTGTTATGCTCTCGCATTGTTTATTTTTTTTGTGATTTAGAATTCGTATGTAGGTAATTTCTGTATGGGGTTAAAAACTACAGGCCCCACTTCCTTAACTAGAGCTAGGAGGTTGGGTCATGTCATAATAAGTCTTCGTCTCATGTTTACTTGGGTACGGTAGTGAAATTGAGTAAATATGGGGAGGGGTGGTTACATCTTCAAATGGATTATATATTGGGTCCATCAATTGTTTGGACTACACCAAAACCCGTGGATGCTCAAAACCTTTACAACTTCCATAATTTAGGAAAAGTGGTAGACAAATTATTTTTCATAAAGTGCTCGTCTACCAAGTTTGTTAATTCACAAGACTACTGAGTACTTGTCGACACTTTGTAACCTTCAAACTTGGACATCAAGCCAGTGTTGGTAGCTAGGGGTGTCATTATTGTAAAATGTTTCCTATGTTCTGATCTTTTTAGTTGACGGGACTACCAGGTGCTTCTGAGCTCAGCTTAGTATGGTCTCACCTACACTAAGTTTATGTTACCTCCAGTGGCTAATGGTCAATGCATGAAAATGTTGAAAAGGAAAGTTTATGTCACTCAACTATTCGCCTTATTATATTTGAGAATGAATATTTGACTTAATGTTTCTAATTGTTGATCTATGTTGATCAGTGATTATATTTCCTCCATTGTTTAGGTGTACTTGCAAGTCATTTCACCATCCTTGGGACTTCATTCTCCATATTGTGACCTTTCTCACATTGACATTCATTTATACTCATATATTCAACAAAGTTATACACATAACATTAAATACATAAAGATGAAACTAAAGATACACAAAAGTATAGTATATTTTCTTAATGAGATTGAGCTCGATAATTATATAATGCAACCTCTCTGGAATTAGCTGCCCTTTTAGGCTGATCTACATTGTAGCTATTGACTTCTATTTCATTATACTCGCAGGTGTATAAACATAAGAATGAATATAAGGATCAGATGATCCTAGATATCGTGTATCCTTTACCTATTCTTAATATTGCTCAATATCATAACAATACACTAAAACCATATCATTTTACATAAATATTAAGGAATTTCACATCATTTTTCAATGATATGCCTTGTCGAGGTTTCAAAATTTAGATTATGATTTAGGGGGATTTATGATCTTGCATCATGCCCTTGAAAATTATGAAAGTAACTCTAATTAATTATGCTTATTGTTTATATCTCTGGTTTCCAAAACATACACTCCAACTAGTGTGGCATAATTTGGTACAATTCTTTTGAACTACCCTTACATTATACATTATAAATTAATGAGAAATTAGAAAAGAATCATTTTTCAAATTCGCATTGCAACTAAGATGTCATAGCTAAATAACAATATTTCACATCAACGCTACATTATAATGACAAATTTACAACAAAATGGTGCAACTCTTAAAATGATTACCATATAATGAAAAATATTAAGTAGGATTCTAATGTATCTCACTACAAAACACAAAGACTTTACATCCCAATATGGAAGGGACAATGTAATGTCATATTATGTTATGTTATTTATATATATATATATATATATATATTATATATATATATATATATATATATATATATATTATATATATATATATATAATGAAATCATGAAATAAAAATAAAAAAGTAACCCTAATTTAAAATAAAAATGACTCCAAATTCAAATTCAAATATTAAAAATAAAAATTTGTTGTTGCTGTAAACTTATCATAGTTTTTCAGCTATAGTTTTATGTGAACTCATGGTTTTCATGTGGAATCACGCTAAGATATTTGATTTCACAACACTTAATACAATCAACTAAAATGAAACTAGGCTAGTATATTCAAATATTAAATTCATATGTGTATTCTATAGTGAGCATGAGGGACATAATGTTAAAAAATATATATTTAATATTCACTGTAATAAAATATTTCATCTAAAAGATTAATAATATTAGCGAGTATTTAAAAGTACATTAATAATAAAATAATATTTTAATATGAAAAATGTGAGCTATAAATAAAATAAAATTGTATTTGTTTTCCCTGAATGAACACTCACTAGATATTTATGATAAGTTACCTATTTTATTATACATTTTTTCAAAAATATAATTAAATATTTATTAATTTCTATATTGCATAAATAAAATAATAAATTTTGAATCTATATTTAAATAATAAACAGTAAAATGTTCTATTTATTTATGTGGATAAATGTAAAAAGAAAAAAATGATTTTATTTTTATTTTCTAAAGAAATAAGATAACATGTTTTATTATAAATGTTTGAAATTGAACGTGAGTTAAACTTGTAAAAACAAAAATCTAGAAATTATATTTAAAATAGTAAAAGGATGAGGTAAATATGTTTATTATTTTGAAGGTGAATACAAAAGATGTGGTTGTCGAACATTCAATACAAGAAGGAAGTTCTTATTTAAATGAAATAATGAAGACATCCATTTCAAACATTCCTTCCAATGAGGGTGTTCCACATCATTTTGTCACCATGACACTTGATTGATATAAATGAATTTCTCACCATCCATGAACATGTTTCATTGAACTCTTTCAGAGGTTAAACAACCAAGAAATACCTTGAAGAAGATGAGAAATTTCGGAAAACTGGCTTGTTTACTTTGTTAAGTAGGTCCTGCGCTCTTTTACCTAGAATTTTTTGTGCATTTGTTGAACTTATCCCTAAGAATAGCACAAAATTGCGCTCTATTTACCACTGTGGACCATGTAGATGAATCAAAGAAAGTAAAAATAAAAAAGTACATTCTAGAAACATAGTTGGTTGAATATATCCCAACTGAAAGCTTCAAGGTAATGCCTATTTGATCCACAACCTTCATATGATGGATCTTAATCCCTTTCCTTAAGGAACCCTAATCCCTTAATTAGAGGATCTCACCCTCCTCTTTTGGATCTGAAGTTTCTCCCTCAGAGCCTATAAAATGACTAGAGGGCATAGAGATTGAGGAGCTTATAACTCAGAGAATGTGAACTTATGCTACTAGTTTGAAATTGGAAATATTATCATCTAAGGAGGAGATTGGATGCACTTGGAAGGAACCTCACTACATCAAGGCAAAGGTTGTAAGGCTCTTATTTATCTTTCATTAATACAAATGAATTATTTTCTCCATTGAATTGTCTTATCAGAATGACGAATGGTATATGATTTTTTAGATGTTTATTAAAGAAATTTCAATTCCTAATCTCCTTGATCATTAGGTTAAATTTTTTTGAACTATTATATGCTTTTGACCCTTCTTATGCTTATGCTTGCAGGTTTTATCAAGCATTGAAGGGCTGCATTGGGACAAAATAAGGGATCTTCATCAAGCATTTCAGAATAGATAAGAGGCTTTTTTACCATCTTTTATATCTACAATTCAAATGAGATAAACTTAGCGAAAGAGTCATTACAATTATCTGTTTGTTTCTAGTTTCCATCCAAGATCTAGGGAGATCGCTCTTGTCAGCAGGAGGGAGTTGTCCTCATAATAAATTGCTGACCATATTGAGAACATTATTGTTCTCATTCTTTTCCTTAATTTTGTTTTCTGATCATTCCTGGTTATCTTGACCCGAGTCTTCATAAAACAATGACTATTCATATATGTATAGTTAATTGTTTGATTTTTGTTATTTTTTTTTGGGTTTATGATCCATGCGCTACTTTTGTTCACCCACAGAGTGCATTTTTGCAGTTTTGTTACATTAGAAACCAACCCGGTGCGCACTGTGCTACACTGTGAAGTAGCACTATCCTTTGAAATTTTTGAAAATTTATGTTTTCTCTCAACCATCATCTGAATTTCGATTGGTGGAAGTGGAATTATGTTCATTTAGACTGTTTAACATCTCTTCTGAACTTGTTTGACTTCTTTGTTAAGATTTTTGGAGAATTAGTCCCATTTGGAAAAACTGGTTAGGGTTTTGTCTAGTTGGTTTTCTCATTGATCAAAAAGAGATAATTCATCCTTAGGGTTACTATCTCCATGCCTTTTTTTGTCAAAAATACTAGTCTACTTCTTAATCTTGTTTATTTGTGATAAAATTATTATTTAATAACAAATTAACGGTTTATTGACATATAATGTTTTTGTGAAGAATTCTTGTCATTTTTGAATGATAGAAGGAATTGTTTCTTTTCATACATGGAAATTTTCCCAATTACACTCTTGATATCATTAGATCAAATCATTCATATGGAAAATGTGCTTTTGTAAAACTCCTGATCAATTTATGTGTCTTTAATATTTTTGAGTGATAAATGATAAAGCGTATTTTTGGTTTGTTTGATGTTTAGGAAAATTTGGATCTTAGTTTATTTCTGCATGTTCATTGCATTGGAAATGAAATTGGTTGTCTTATAAATGATTGGTGAATTTTTCAGTTTTGAATTCAATTTTGAAAAATGAAAGAAACCATTGCCTTCTGTTAATTAAAAATTCATTTAATTAAAAAATTGCAAATTGCATGTTCTATTACGTTAGGATTTTGCGTCAACTCATAATATAATAACTTTCACTTTCATCACCTACTAAGTAAACAACAACTTAACAACACAACGCTAATTAAAATTAATGTAGAATTTTATATTTTATTACTCTTACCATCTATAATAGCTTAACTATAGGGATTTGGAATGGGAAAGTGATTAAAATTTTCGAAGCTACAAATAAACAATAAAATCTCACAGTACGGAGAGAAAATCCAATTATTTCAATTTTGATCAGGGAAGCTCTTCTTCTACACGAGTTAAGAATGAGATCATCTCAGATCTGGTGAAGTGATCGTATACACTTCATTATCTATGATAGAGTGATTTGGATGTATTAAAATGGTACCAAAAAGTACTTGCGGGCACTTGAAAGTAAACCTCGAATTGATCATGTGGAGGAGCCTTCAAGGGGATTGAGCTTGTTACTCTGCCCTTGCATGTACGTCCAATATACGACTATCCCCTAGGTAAAATTGTTGTATTTGGTAAAATTAGTGACCATAATCCTAGGGCTCTACCTAAGGTGATGGTAGATAGAAGGTCATGTTGTACCTGAAACAAATGTTAACTAGAATCACCTGGACTTTTTGGAGGGTAATGTTTGCTCGAGATGGTATAAGTGAAGTTACTTGCCCTGGACTATTTCATTAAGCAGGTTGTCAGTGTAACTAGTTCCAAATGCTCAAATATATAAATATTTTCTCCTTGATCTTTGTGATGTTGGATTTCCTCACCAACTAGTAATTATTGATCTCTATGAGAAGTCAATTTGTGTGGTTTGAACTCCTATATTTTTAGTGTGTGTTACTTTGTTTACTGTTTTTACTTTTTAGAGATAGTAAGTGTAATTTAAATATTGTGTAAGTCATCCTTAAAGATTTCATTGTGGCTAAGTTACCGAGATAATCACATAGAATTCTATGGAAACCCCTTGAGTATACACTAAGTGAGTTAGAAAATATGAAAGCTAAAAAACCGAAAACATCATGATCTGGGAGTACATTAGAACCTAGAAATTTTACTATTATAGAATCTGATGTAAAAGAAATTGAGGTAAATCAACTAGAAACATCTACTATTCTAAGATCTGAAGTGACAAAATCTTAACTTTATCAACCTCAAAAATTTGAATCACACACAAAAGGAAGTGATTTAATAAACCAGATTTATTGAAACAAAATTAGGTACTAGAGAGGTTTCAGATTCACAATTAACTAAACCATATATTGAGGAACCTAAGTCTAACATTTTTTAGCCTGAGTCAACTTCACTTATTATAGCCCCTAATCCAAGTCTTCCACATTCACCGCATGTAAAATTGCTTATCACTGATAGCCTTCGTCCCAGACTTATTAACATAGAAGAACTTTCCTGAGATGAAGAGGAAGAATCGCCTCATACACCAATTTTATCCACTGATAAAATAGACATTTCATAACTTCTCTTTAGATCTCTTCAACCCGACCCTTGGTATTTCACACCCTTAAACTTTATAGGTCAAGGTATTCCATTATACACTACTCCTTACTCAACCGTACCAAGCTTTGATTAGTCTAGAATGGCTTCTAGAAGTATGTTATCAGGTACATCTATGTTTTCTGCCTCTCTAGAGTCAACTTTATATGGTGCTCCATTAGTGCCTCCTAGATATCAATCTCTTTCTGGGACATATTTAAGAGCTTCTCCCTCAAGTCAATCTTTAACTATGCCCATTGGGTTAACTGATCCTACACATCATGGTTTTACAACTGATAAGTATAGAAACATGATTTTCGGCAATGTAGGTAATCTAAAAACAAACCCAAAAAGCGGTTATCACCCTCCTGGGGGGAAACCATAATATCCTCCTCTAGGAGGACAACCTTTTGTTTGAACTTTTTCTATAGGTGGTGGGAAACCTCCTACCGTAAATTATCTAGCTTTTTATCAGGTCCCTCAAACTAGTTTAGGTCAACCTGTTGTATCTCAACCCATTATTGGTACTCCATTCCTTGGGATTAACATTGTGTGGAATTCATAATATAACCAATAGTCATTATTAGTTTCTCCTCAAGTTCCCAATTATCAACCTATTAAGTATGTTAGATAGCTTATCCATGCAATGTTTGTTCAAGGCATTCATGTTCAAGTCTAACAACTATTTCAGGTTATCCATCAACAACTATTCAACAACTCTTACAACAACATGTCTCGAGTACTCCACAAAACTCGGTTCAGCCTATTGTGCCAATATCTATTCAAACTCCAGTTACAAGTTCACTAGGAACTCCCATCTCAGCAATACCAGAGGTAATTGTTCCCATTTCATCTCAAGTAATGGTACAACCAATTAATTAGACTATTCCTCAGGTATATTCTTCTCAAAATTCTTCTATGATTTAGTCTACATGCTAAATACCTATGGTGGAGTCTAGTGAAAACGTCATTTCAAGGGCAGGTTCTAGAAGGTGAACCTCAGGGTCAATTTTTTGAAGGCGAACCTTTTCAAGCCCAATATTTTCAAAATCAATTCTTTCAAGGTCAACTGTACATCAATCAACCCTTTGAAGGAAAATTTATCTAGGGTCAAATAGGTCAGGGTCCTCATTTCCATAATTAATCTTACCCTACTCATACTTTTCAATTACATATTACACTGCAATCTAGTATGGCTCATCTTGGATATCTAGGAGGTATGCATATTCCAACTGCTTAGGTTATTCCTAAAGATCTTGGATATCCTCCTCCTAGAACAAAACACATCCCTCAGGGTTATCAATATGTGCAACAATATCCTAAACATCAATTGCAATTTATTGCAACTTTCAATTTCATAGACCTATCTCAGTTAACATATGATCCTATTTACTATTTATCATATTCACTAACAATCCCTACGAAGTTTCCCAATGATATTCCTAAATTTGAAGGTAAATAAGGATAATACCCATTAAATCATGTTATGATTGATCATATTTGGTTCACGTTAAACTCATTAATCAATTATTCTATTAGATTAGGACTTTTTCAATGAACTTTAATTGGTTTGGCAGCCAAATGGTATGTAGAATTACTGTGAGCTTCCTTTGCTACATGCAACACCCTTGTTACTACTTTTTTAACACATTTTTAGTTACTCATTCAATACTATAATGGAACAGAAATTTTAACCCTTTTAAAACAATCAACATCCACCTATATCTCACATCACATTCATGAATGGAGATGAAGATGTCATTTGGTTAAATTTTATATCCCAGACCAGATTTTGGCCTAATGGTTCATAAAATATCTTTTCTCGGTAATTACTAAAGATGTTGCCAAAGGGGGCTTTGTAACTAAGGAGCAAGTTATTGCTCATGCCCAATACTTGTATCTTGTTTATACTCAGTCTGGAACTTTCTATGAGAATATCCCAGATTTGCCTCGTCCTAGTCAAACCAACCTAGTCCTTATAGGATCACATTTCACTAAAGGTATGATTGGTTTTGTGAGCCAAAAATGTAAGAATAAAAAGAAGAACTCTAAGAAAAATCATATTTTGGCTTTATCTGATTCACCAAAAGAAGATCCTTCTCCTGAAATTACTTCTGAAATAAACACTGTAGAATCATCTATTGGAAAAAATAATCAATATGGATCTCATGAAAAGGGAAAAGGAAAAGCTAAACAAGACACTTCTCCTAAGGAGAAATCAAACAATAAATAACCATCTCATGAAAAAAATATACCTTGTTATCCTTGTCTAATTTGTGATGAAGATCATTACACTCAGGAGTGCCTTCATTGTGCTCAAGTTTCTAAATTCATTAAAGGTTCACCCACCCCAACTATTTTGAAGGACCTATTCCCTCATCAAGCCAATAAAGTGGTTTCTCATAACCAGTCATCCTCCTTGACATCAGCATATATCATCACGATGTTTTCACAAGTTATGGTGGCAATGAGATCTAAAGACTATGGATCATAACGTCCTATTGAAGATGGAGATGATTCCAGTTCACCTGGTCAAACTTCCACACCTACCCCTCATACTTATGAACCATTACACATTGAAAAACCTAACCCTGATATTGTAATTCGACCACCTCCTAAGGGTTTTCTTCGAAACTCAACCTTTAACCCTCATGCTAGGGTTTCTCAAAATTACAACAATGTTCAAGATTTTGATATGTCATCTTTAACAATTTCGACTCTTGAAGTGTTCCAAACTTGTCCAACAAAAAGGGAATTACTTTATAAGCTATTGGAGAAATAGATCTAGAGGACTCTAATTTAATTGTTTTTCAACTCAAAAATCATGTACCATGACTCTCACATCAATTGGCCTTTCAAATGCCAATCCATGTCAAAACTAGGCATGTTTTCTGAATAGTAACTGATGAAGGATCATCTACACGTATTATGGGAATTTCTTACTGGAAAGATTTAGGCTCTCCAACAATCAATCAGTCTTCCATGTCTTTGAAAGCCTTTGATGGAAGAGGTTTTCTCCCTTTTGGAATTTTAAATTTACCTTTATAAATAGAAGGTAAAACAGTTGCAATGGAAGTTCAGGTTGTTAATGCTTAGCTTAGCTATAAAATTTTACTTTGCCAATGTCAGAATTATGACATGTCAGTAGTGGTCTCATCGTTTTTTCAAATGATAAAGTTTCCTCAAAAATGAAAGTTTTTAAAAGTATACCAATTGTCATATGAAACTTCAGACCCTAATTCTACTTGTAGTATTCCCTTTGTTAGAAAATTGACTACTCCATATGAAGAAGTTGGTGTTCTTCTTCTTAGAGACTCATCTCTAATGGGAACTTTCACATTCCCTCAACCAAATCCTCCTCATAATGCTGCTGAGGTTAATATGATTACATCAAGTAATTATGAACATTTGGACCCTTGGAAAGGGCCTTTAGAGTCAGAATTAACCTTATACAACAGTGAGATGCCTCTTTTGATTGGCTTATCAGAAAATCCAATGATTTTCCAACCCATTAACATCTGAAAATGATCGAATGAATACGATCATCGATTAATATTCTCATTTATCACATCTGGAACCAATTTCAATGCCTCATCCTTTTGATAAAGAAATTTTAACCGATGAAGGTATTATGGATGCAATGATGTTGGATGAAATTCCATGGGACGATCATGATCATTGCTCATCTTTCTTACTCTGTCTTGAAAAATTAAGCATAAATTTTTTTCATGAGAGATTATTGCTGATCCTCAATGTCCCATAACTATCCTTTCTTCTAATTCTGAGAAGAATTTAGGAAACATATCGGCAAAATTACCAATAGACATCTCGCTGAAAATAGGAATTACTGAAAATATTCGTATAAGAGCATCTTGTTCTTTAGAAGAGATTCAGACATATAAAGTCCTATTTCAGGAATTCCATGACATTCTTTCCTCATCTTTTGAAGAAATGCCAAAGATTGACTCTAGTATTATAATACATGAAATCAAGGTTTACCTGGATACTAAGCATGTCAGGAAAAGACTCTGTCTAGTGCATCCATGAAAAATTGTCACGATAAAAACTAAGGTTCAGAAACTAGTAAAGGAAGGATTCATTTATCCCATTCCTTTAACTTATTGGGTAACAAATATTGTACATGCTAATGAAAACAAAGGAACTATTCGATTATATGTAGATTAGAGGGACATTAATAAAGCTTGTCCCAAAGACAACTATCCAACCCTGTATATCGATCAAACTGTTGATTATTGTGTTGTAAATGAGATTTTTTATTTCATGGATGGTTTTTCTAGTTACAGTCAAATAAGCATACTCCTTGTTGATCAACATAAAACTGCATTTATTTGTCCATGGGGAACATTTTCCTATCGCAAACTCCCATTTAGTTTGAAAAATATTGGCACAACTTTTTAAAGAGAAATGTCTTACATTTTTCATGATAACAAACATATTTTTCAACCCTATTTAGATGACCTACTGAATCATTCAATGAAAATTAAAGATGACCCATTACATTTGAAATAAATTTTCATTAGACACAGGCGCTACAATATTCATTTGAATTCCCGAAAATGCTTTTTTTGCATAGAATTTGATTGAATTCTAGGATTTATAGTCTCAAAAGAAGGCATTCATGTTGATACCATTAATGTAGAGACAATTAATAACCTTCCTACTCCCTCTAGTCTTTGCCAACTCCATATTTTTCATGGGAAAGATTTTTTTTGCGTAGATTCATCCATAACTCTACCTAAGTGATCCAAGGTTTTACCTGATTGTTGAAAAAGGGAAGTCCATTTATTTGGGATGAGCTTGCGCAAAATTATTTTGATCCATTAAAACACACATTGAGTAACACATCATTGCTTTATCCACCAGATTACCATCAGGATTACTCCCAATACCTAGCTACATTTAATGCCATCATTGGCATAGTGTTAGTTCAAGAAGATAACTCTAGCAGTGAACATGTGATTTATTATTTGAGTAGGAATCTCACTAAAATTGATATCAAATATGCACATGTGGAGACACTAGCTTTGGCAGTTGTTCAATTTGTTCAAGGTTTTGGTCACTATATCCTTTTCTGAGAAACAACTGTGATTTCAGATTGCAACCCTATGATGTATATTCAACCAAGCAACTGTTAGGGGGGAATATTACAAATGGATAGTCATTTTAGAAAAAAATTATTTGGAGTTTGAAAGATCTAAATCAAATAAATCTTTGCTTTTTACTAAATTGTTATGTGACTTTCCTCATACTGATATAAAACCTATAGTATAAGATTCTCTTGATGATGAGTCTCTCTTTTTTATCAGTACGTCCAATCCATGGTATGGAGATATCATTATATATCTTCAAACCTAGACATTTAGGTCTAAGTTATCTCAAGCTCATCATCATCAAATCTGGTGCCAATCCTGGCAATACAATATTGTTGGTGACACTCTTTATTGTTGTGGTGCTAATTCTATCTTTTCGCATTGTTTAACTCACCAATAGGGTGAAAAAACATTTAATGACTGCCATTCTAGAGCATGTGGTGGTCATATGTCTGAGTATGCCACTTCCTAAAAGATATTTCACTTTGGTTATTTTTGGCCTTCCAGTCAGAAAATTCCATAATTTCCAGGTCTACGATCATAAGATGCTAACTCCTCCAGCTCCTCTTCACCCTATTATAGTTGTCGGTTCTTTTGAAAAATGAAACATATATTTCATTACCTATAAACCTCACTTGGACGAGGGGCATGGGTATATTATTCTTGCAGTGGCTACTTTATGGAATGGGCCAAAACAATGCCTACATATAAATAAGATGAGGAAACTGCAACAATTTTCATTTTCAATCATGTGATTGCTCAGTTTCCTATCCCACAAGCTATTGTTATGGACCATGGTACCATTTTCATAACTTTATGATGACTGAACTATCAACGTAGCTCAGCCTATGCAATGATAGCTCTACCCCTTATTATCTACAAGAAAATGGTCAAGTCGAAGTTGTTAATAAAGTTTTAACAAACATGATTAAATAGATAGTTGATATTCATAAAGGAAAATGGCATACCATGCTTTTTCCAGCGTTGTTGACATACTGTACTACCACAAAACAATCTATGGGCTTTACTCCTTTCCAAATTGTTTATGGATTGGAGGCAATATTTTTGATTGAATGTGAAATTCCATCTTCGAAAGTAGTCATCAAATTGTTACCAGCTACCACTACAGAGGAAGAACTTTTTTTACACAACACATTTATATGAAACTCGTCATGAAGCTGCATTGGAAGGACAAACTCATAAAAAATAGGTTAAGTCTTAATTTGATCAAAAGGTGAATCCTTGTTCATACACAAAAGGTGACCTAGTCTTATTTTATGATCAAGCTCATGACAAGTTGGGTGTAGGAAAAATTTATCCCATGTGGCATGGCCCCTACATTATAAAATGTGTATTAGCTAAAGTAGCCTATGAGCTGCTGGATTATCATGGTATTCCTTTAGGAAAGCCCACAAATGGCCTTTAACTTAAGAAATATTATGAATAAAATATTTCGTGGATATTGGTACATTATTTGTAGTTTTTAGGTGTGTGAGATAGTTAATATTTTACAATTTCCTACTAATTCTCATGATTATCTTGCTTTGCGCTTGATTTGTAGATGCTGACATTCCCTCAAACTTAGATTGGCTTTATTGATGGTGGTAGTCATAGTACTCAGAATTTGTCTTCTGCAACCTAGGCTATTTACTCACCTAGTGATGAGTTAGTCTATATTCATGGAATATGCCTCAGTCAAACAACGAATAATATAGTAGAATATAGTGTGGTTATTGAACTATTATCTGATTCCATCTCATTTGGTATTCAACTTTTGATTGTTAGGTCAGATTCACAACTCATAGTATTGCATTTAAATAATGTCTGTGTAGTAATAATTTCATCAATATTAAGAATGTTTATAAGGGTCCATCTTTTCGAAAGGAAGTTTCATTACATTGAATATCAACAAATTCTAAGAAATTTAAACACATTAACTAATGCAGTAGCTAATCATGTGTTAAATAGACATTTGCAACATTTATAAGTAAAAACAATATTCATCCACATATTGATCAAAGATAAGCTAGAATCAAAGTAGTAGTCTTCATTAGTATAAAGTTTTTATAAAAGTGTGTCATATGAAAATCTATCATCCAAGGAAAAAAGGCCATGTGGCCTTTATTATCCAAATATGCTGATACAAAAATCAAAGTGTGGCCCCAAAAACTAAAAAATCTAAGCATGATGATGCTAATGATAACAAACTATGGCATAGGAAACCTGGTGCAGTAATCACCGAAGTGGTCATGGAACTCCAACGACGTGTCATTGGTACCAAAGAGATATATCATTTGTCCCAGTCTCTGGGATGTCCAAAGTTAACCTCAGTGGGTTGTGTTCCAATTTTGTTAATTCCTTCACTACATCTCGATTAGCTTCTACAAATGTTATAGGTTGCTCACCTCCCCTGTCAAAGCATCTCAACCTTGCTAGTCAGTTTAGGCCCACATCTACATATGCATTTCAAATAATTAGCCTTTGAACACAAAACACACATAAGAGATTAAAAAAATTAAAAAAAACATATCAAAATGAGAAATTCTTACATAGGTCACCCCACTACACTCCTACTAGAAGTGGGATATCACGATCACCTCTATAATCCATCCCTGCATATGGGAAGTCCTTAATCAAAATCATTTGTTGACCCGAGAAGTAAAAATCCTCAGGGGTATATCTTACCATTGGTCCATCAACTCCATGATGTACCATAAGCGAGACCCATCTTAGCATACATGGATCTCGGGGACCTCCTTCATCTGCTAAAATCCATTGTGGCAGAAGGAGTGGAATCCTCTCTTGGGAAAAACAAACCAAAGTGGAACCATAAGAAAAGTTCTTTAGTTCACCATTTTTACATTTGTTTAGATTTCCTTTCATGTTCATAACCACTACCTCACACTAGTTAAATATCGTGGATTCCCAACATTCCACAATAGTTTTCATCTTTGCCTATGTATACAACTGAAGAGTTGCACTACCACACAACTTGCTAACAATAAAAGTTGTGGTCCTCAAGGGAAGAAACCTAATCATTTGAATTTAAATCCTATCATCCTTGAGTTGTGTAGTCCCACAAAAAGATCAGAGGTACCCATAAATAGTGTCTCCTCCTGTTCTCTGTCCAAATAAATAAATATTGGATCCTCTATGAGAAAGCCTAGTCAAGAAGTAGATGTCAATTGCATCGATGGTAACATGATGATCTCCAATCACAAAGCATTGTTTCTAGACATTTGAGTTCCTTACCAACCATGTCATCAGATCTACCTGAGCTTTCATTCGAGGAATGAGCTAATATTTCAAAAGGCCATAGGTTCTCAAAGCCTGTAAGGTAGCTAGATTTGTTAAAGTTGCTAAATCATTGGCTTCATGTTCTCTTTCACTCCATTCCATTTTTGAATAAGCAATAAACCTAAAATAGCATTTTGAAAGGATTTAAAATATGTATTGGGGATAATCTCACATGTTTTGGGGTTCATTTTCTTTGTTTTCAAAACTCTCAATGCTTACGTTGTCGATATTTTACAAATGGGGCGTAGTTGTGTAGATTTATGGGAATATTTCCACGTAGGTCGTGCTTCTCTGCATGTAAAAAATTATCGGCCTGCATGAACCCAATGGAGATAGTTTGGGCAGGGCCGAAGGTGGAGTTTTTGACAAAATCTCCCCCAAATAAATAAATTTCAAGCCTAAAATGAAAATCTCAACGGATGAAGAGATAGATCGTGAGGAGATATCTTACTTGGAGGAAGCAGTTCATTATTGCATCCACGGGTTGGCTCAGAATTAGTCCCAGTAGTTCACTGGTAAAAATCGCTTTCTCTTTGCTCTCAAATTGTAAAAATGTGAATGGTAAAAAATGAATTACTTTTCCAACTTTTATAAGTTTTTGAATCTTAAAATATTATCTTTTTTTATGATTGAGACCTTTAAAAGTGAAAATTTTATGTTTTTACCATAATACTGAGCATTTATGATAATTTATTGAGTTTAAATGTGCAGAATAGGTTATAACCTTAAAAAAAATCATTTTGACTATCAACAGACTTTTATCACTTTTCACGCTCCTAGAAATTATGAAAAGTGAAACCCTAGAGTCCTCTTTTGGGCCCTTTTCAGACTCTTGAAATATGAAAATATTTCCAAGTACCTAATTTTTAGAAATCATAAAATTAAAGGAACAACCATCCACTTAGTATAAGTTTACACCTTTTAAAAACTGAGCTAGGACTATTTACGAAAAAGCTATGCATTGGTCAAACATGGTCAACAGAGTTCTCCCTTATATTATTTTATCATTTTTTAGACCTGAGAGACTAAATGTACAAAAGGAACATGATGAAGTTTACTTATGTTTTTATTCTCACTCCCTAAAAGTGAAAAACGTTGAGCTTTACATCCTACGTGATTGTCAAAATTTTATAGTAAAAGAAATGAATGAGTTTATTTTTTGTGTATTTTTCAAACTCTTAAAAGAAAGTGACATTGAGTTACCCCTTTACTCAACTCGTAAAAATTCAATAGTATAGGAGTCATTAATCATAAGGTGACTGAACCATTCCTTTTGAGGGTTCGTTAAAATACTTTGATGGAATCATCCAAAGGATGATCTTACAGGACAAGCATATGTTATCCCCCTCAAGCTCGTAAAAATTAAAGAGGTACTTGCCAACAATGGTGGGAGAAAATTGTGGAATAGTGTTTATTTTACATTTGTAAGAAACGAAATATTTCGCTCTTCAACATGACACTATGCTAGACTGGTGTTTGGGTTTGGAAATCCATGTGTCTTATAATTAATCTAACCCCATTGAAATTCTTTAGCTATTTTTGAGTACTATCATTGAGTCGAATGCTTCCATGTCAATTTTCATGTCGTTATTTTTTCAAGAGAATTTCAACCTTAGTTCATGTCCTTTTGCAAATTTTAGCCTTCAATCGTGTCAGTCATCCCTAATTCAATCCTTGCAAACTATTTTTCAAAACGTGACACTATGTTTCGTGGTGTAGAATTTTCTGTTACAGTATATTTCCTATCTACTTGAGCTCATTATCTAGGAAGTTGATCTAGAAACCTTCAGTATATTGAAGCCTACATTCCTTAATGGCAGGTTTCTCGCCTTCGATGATAGTTTCTCGTCATTGGCCTTTGATCGAACCATTATAGGAGTGTTTGACTTCAGATCACATACCATAGATTGTACTAGATGTACTCGAAGTACTGGAAGCACCGCAAGAGCCATTTTCGTTACTGGTGGTTTCTATCACATTTTTTAATGGTTCATATGATTAACCAGTAATAAAGTGGTTTCTCCCATGTTCGAATTTGAGACATTCACTCGCATGGCTATATTTGTCATGTAAATTGAGAAGATGAAGATCAAGACCCTGTATGTAGTTTCATCAATCTAGGTTGTGGGGAGTTTTATATTTATGATTATGTAGACAAAATCATCAATGGATGGTTGCATCAAGATTGTGTCTATTATCAATATGATCCTAGATTTTTTATGTACTTATTCATTCAGTTAACTTTACTCTGAGTATGGGAATTCCTACCTGAGTGATGATTATATATATATATTTTCATTGTAATCCTGAAATGTTTCTTGTAGGTTTTCGACCATTTCCTACGATCCGATTGTTAGCATGATAGCATGCTTCAATCTTTTAAAACATATTATATAGACTTCGCACTTTAGGGGGTAATCTATTAGACATCATTTTTTCACCATGACACTTAATCGATATAAATGGATTTTGTAATAGCCCTTGTGAAGTGCTCAATTAATAAGAGTTAATAAAGGAAAAAAATAAGACCATGGGTAAGAGACATGTATTACAAGCTGAATGTTGGGCAAATATATCTTAGTGGGATGCACTGGATGTGTGTTTTGGCTAAGGAAATTAGCAAAGGAAAAGGAAAATGAAATAAAAGGAAAAAGGCATTTTTCGCACATTTATTTTTGAAAATAAAGGAAATTAGGAGAAAAGTAAGGTGAAAAGTCACAAGTTGCATGTGATGAGGAAATTGAAGGAAAATAATGGAAAGTGAGACAATAGAGGCCTCATTCATAAAAAGGCTTATGAGGATTAGTTGGCAGGTCTTGACAATGTAAGCTTAGTTAGTGTTAAGTCTTGGTCAGGGAAAGTTTGGAGGTCTCTCATTACTATCTCTCTCTCTCATAATTGGTCACTTAGAGTTCTCTTGGAGCACTCTAGCTCTGGATCTAAGAAGGAAAATAAAGCAAAGGGAAAGGAAGGCAAGCAGGTATCAAGGAAAGAATAATAGGATCAAGGAGCTTTGGCAGGAATAGTTGCGGGTAACCTTTTACATATGTGATTTCACAGTTACTTTGGACATGCATGACTTTGCATGTTGGTGTATGGTTCTTTTGCTTTTAGTGGCATGGTCTTTCCAGGTTGTGAGAGTGGATGTCATCCTAACCTATCCTTTTTCCAATTTCCATGGTATATTGTAATGTTTATTTTAGTTTTGGAACTTTGGAATTGCCAGATGGATTTTGGAATCCATCGTAGAGGTGGTCTCAATGTTCATTGCCAAAGTCCTAGGAATCCCTTTACTGGTTTTGGTGGGATACACTGTAAAGCCTAATGGAGTAGCCTCAGTTTAGGGAACAATGGTTTGGGTTTGGATGGTGTTAAATCCTAACAAAAAGGAGATAAAAAATTCCTCAAGGATAGTGATGGAATCTGAATGGCCTCCCAAGCTCTGCTGTGTTGTGATTAGAGCATAGGTTTTGGTCTGATAACAGTCTGGTAGGGTGGAGGTGATTTAACCTCTGGATTCCCTTTCCTATTCTTGGATTGGTTGTTCTATGATATCCCACATTCATGCTTGGAATATGGCATGAGCGTGATTGGATGAAAGAGAGATTTGGTTCAACCATGTCTATGGTTGGGTGGTAAGTAGAAGTCCCAAACCTGGTTAGATTTGCCTATGATTAATAAATCTAAGTTCTCTCACTTTTGCACTGATTTATATTTGGATTTAATGTTTATCATATCTCTCATATTTATATGGTTTTATGCTAGTTATAAGACAGTTTGAATGGCTGGTTCATTTCATAGTTATTTCATGTACTTACTTGTAACTGTTAAATGGATTGATTCAAGATCTAATTGATGATGTAGTAGTTCAATCAAGAATGAGGTGATATTTCTATTTATGTTTCATAAGTTCTTGTAGTCATTTACACTTTGCCGTGTATCCTAGACCTTTGGGTTGCATTGATGCCAAGTGCTTGAGAAAGTGCCAGTCCAGGTTAAGGATGCTCAGGACTATTCCCAAGGGTGATTTTTTATTGATCAACATTGTTATTATGTTTTTAATGAATTTCAATAAGTTACAAGAAGTTATAGATAGAGGCAAGGATTTTGGGCTAGAAAAGTGGCTTAAATATTGGGGTCGCTGGCAGAGAACTAGTGGTTTTGGTCCGCAATCGTTGCTAGGTAGGTGTGTGAGACTGAATTTAGGTTTTTGGTCACTCCCTTGCCAATACCATGAGAGCGACTATGGACTAAGAGCTAAAAAATAGCAATGGGACTCACTATATGTGATGTTCCATTGATTCCACTTCCTTAAGGTGACATAGGAGGTCGAATGTGATTGAAGTAGCATCTCTCCTCATGTTTACCCTGGTTGGCATGGTTACTTTGCATAGACCTGGGAGGTGGTGCTACAGAGTGTTATCAGAGCATGGTTACCGTCTCCTTGGGTGAATTTGTTGGTCACACATGCATGTCAGTTGCGTGTGTGTCTCTTACACTTTTGTTCCATGTGCTTGTTGTATTGCATTACAATGATCATTGTTGTAGTAAGGTTGTCATGAGGAACTTGATGTTGATTTTAGGAAATGCATTTTGAGGATTATATGACTAGTTACATGAGTATATGGAGCTTGATTACATCCCTTTATGTTGGGTTTCATTCTTGGTTATTTGATTACATGCATCAATCTTGTAGTTTGATTAGAAGAATTGATCGCTTATGCTCAACTACATTCAATTATGAGTATGTGTAGTTGACTAAGCATTGCTTATGTAGGTTGATAGTTGCATGAGGTAATGTGTACAATGGAGTAATGGTTATGGTCATGCACATATGGTCTTGGTTACAGTTATGAATGAATAGTAGTTCAAACATGCTTTTCAAAGTCATGATATGAAATTTAGGTCATCAGGGTGATTTTGGTATGTTATAATGCTAATGTGTTGGCTGAGATAGAGCAAGAGATGTAGAGCATCATAATCTGGTTGCAGCATTGGACATTGGGGTAAGAACATCTCATCATAGAGGTATTTTATGTTTGGCATGAAGTTATGTAAGTCGATGATTGTTATATGCATTAGGTTCATATACATTAGGGTTATGTACATGTCTTTTCATGTTATGGTTACATTCATGATAAACGTTAGTTGATTAGTGTAGTTATATTCACATGTGTTAGATTGTCAAGAATGACAGTAAGTTGTAGTTGTATACATAACTATTTTTGTTTTATATTAGATAACCTGATGATTATGGTATATGTTGTTGATGAGTATGTTATAAGCTAACTTGTTGTTGTTATATGACAGTTATCTTGACAATTCGGTTATATGTTGTTGATGAGAATGATATTGAGCTTGATAATTAGGGTTATAGAATTTAAACCTTGTTGTTATATGTATCATGCTAACTTGGATTGGCCTATGTAGATGGTTAGGGTTATGACATTCAGGTATGAGCCGACATATTTGTGATATGGTGTTGTGCTAATTTAGATTGACTTTGCATATGTGTGAATGATAATTGTGTATGAGTTATAATGTAAACATGTTAGCTAGTGACTATTCTAGATATCATGATCTTATTTATGTTTGAGTTGATATGTTGTGAAGTTATATCATGCTAACTAGATTGATTGTATAGAGATGATAGCCTTCCCTAAGACACAATAAGCTACAATTTTTCTTATGTTCTATATTTGGTGCTTGACTGTTTGATTATGTTTTCTAGTTGATTTATTTAACATAATATGTTGCAAGTTGTTTGAATGTTTGATGACTTCTATAACATGACAATTTGTTCAAATGATCTTGTTTTAAGATGATTGTGCTAATATATATGAGTTGAGATAACTGACATGTACTTCAGTATGATAGGTGATAGTTGTAGCATCATGTATTATGACTCATGACTATGAATTTACTATGGATTATGACATGATTTTTAGTCCTTGTGAAGGTTGATTTTGAATTAATGGATATGATTGTCTTGATATGTGGAACATGTGGTTGAAATTTGTGATTACTTGTAGGAAACATGGTTGGTATTAATGTGAAAAGCTAATAGTTGATGTATTTATATAACTAATAGTTGGGTGATGCGACAATGCATAGTAAGCCTCGATTGCAGCAAGGAAAAAGGTAAAAGAAAAGAATTGGGAAAGAATTACTTTGGCTATGTCTGGTAACCCTAATTCAAATGAATTAGTTCTTTGCATACAGGAAGTCTTTTTAACCTTGATTTTGTTGAAATTATGTGGATATGTGCTAGATTCGTGAACAAATACTTGACCAGTATATTAGGTAGTCTCTAGTTACAGGTGGATCTGTCAAGGAATTGAAGTTCCATGAGATATGGTGTGAATGTGTTTTGTTGAAAGGTAACTAATGTATTTGTATGTTTATTTATGCAATAAAATTATGTGTTTATGGTAGTATAATGTAGGGATTTGCATAGTAAGAGAGATTGTCATGAATCTTGAATAAGGCTCAAGTTGAGATTTCCTTTGGAAGCACAAGAAACCTTGGGGATTGAGTGATGGTGTCTGTTGTTAGTCTTGTGCTTTTGGTCTTTTGCGATTGTTTCACTTGATTTTCTATTTTTCATCTGTCTGGTGCATAGATATGCCACTTTGTTGTGGTGTCGTATTGTTGTCACAAGGTTTCTTGATCTTCTTATTCTTTGTTTCTTTGGTTTCCTTTTATGATTTGAGTCTTAGGCATTGGTTGGGAAAGAGGAAAGTTAGTGGAGCTTTGGGAGAGTTGTGAGGTACACAATAGGTAAGGTAAGACTCAAATGAAGCTATCTACATGAGTAAGCACAATGGAAGGGAACACTATGATACTCGGTTGGACTAGTTGGTTCATAGTGGTAAGTGGATGGTGGCAGTACAAACACGTGAGAGGTAACTAGAAAAGATAAATTAAATGGACCTAAGGTGTCAGATGCCTTGGCTATGTTGGGATCGATTGTTATAAATGTTGTACATGTTGTACATGGATAAAGGAAGTTCTCTTAAACTAGACCTTATGTTATATGGTTGTTATGTGATGATCATGATTATTCTAATGTTTATATATATGTATGCATGTATTTATGTCGTTGTCTGACAGAATGATGATTGTTATGCAATGATTATATATAATATAATATATTATAATATAATATATATTATTATATATATATATATAATAAATATAATATATATATCGACACACACATTTTTGCATGCATTTACCTATCTCAATGTCTAACAAATCATAAAAAATCGTTCTTGTGGCAAAATGATTGCCTATGCAAGTGGATGGCATGAAGAGATTCATGGTTCATGAGGAACCAAGTGAGAAGAGTAGTCATGACAAATATACAAGGTCAATATCATGTGGATATGAATTGATATAGTATACTTGTATTATGCATATGTTTATGACACGTAATGTGGAAGGATACATTAGTGAAATGAAAGTAGTTTGGTCTACAACATGCTGGCACAAGCATAGATAAGACACTGAGAGCAAGGTTTCTTGGTAGAGATAGTGTGCTTTCGGATGTGAAATACTATTGTTGTATATGTTTCACATGTTGCATCTATGATTTTGTGTATACATAACGGTTTTTTGTATACATAGCATGTCTACATGTTGTTTATGTACATGATGGTACAAATAGTGCTATGTGAATATAGTACTGTGCACATGTTGGATATGCAATGTTATGTACAAATGATGCTATGTACATGTTGGATATCCAGTGCTATGTACATATGGTGTTATATTGATGTTGTACATATGGTTTTGTGTGCATGATTGTACAAGTAGTGTTGTGAGTATGTGGTGCCATGTACACATAGTACATGTGGTGTTGTATACATGCCATGCTTGTGATGCTATGTACATGTTTTATTGTGCACATGTTGTGCATCTAATGTTGTGTACATTGGTATTATGTACATGATGTACAATGGTGCAATATACATGTTGTGTAGGTGGTGTCATGTACATGTGATGTTGTGCACATATTTTGCTGGTGATTGTAGTGTACAGATGGTAGTGTGTACACGTGGTACATATGGTACTTGTGTAGATGCATAAATTGCATCATGTTGTATGATATGTGTAGTTTTATGTGCGTGATGGACACTATGTGTATGTACACATGGTTGATGAGAAGGAACTGGGTGTTTGTCTAGTATGCCAACCGATTTAGAGTGCGTATGAGATAAAAGAAAAGGAAGAATATAAGGATTAATGAAAGGAGATGCATCAACATTCTATTTCAGTTTTATTATGCATGTGATTTATGACTATGGTATATGATGATTATATGTGATCTATGATTGTGGTTTATGATGGTTACTTGTGATTTATAATATTGATATATGATGGTTGTGTTTTGAGCTAACCTTATGTGATATGTTTATACATGATGATTTGGTCAAAGACGCTAGTTTGACTTATTGTGAAAAGAAGTAAACATGATTGCAAGTAATCATATTGATGAGCTATCAATGATGTATGATTTGAGGTTATTTAAATTTATTTGAATCTAATGGGAATTATGTTCTTGGAATAGGAATGCATGAACATGCCCAGTTGGGTGGTTGAAATCGACTGTAAGAATTAGCAGCAATAGAAAAAGGATTGGAACATTCAATAATATGTTGGTAAAACACTTCACCAACAGGGTCATTGTGGGACACTAGTACCCAATAGTGTCCATCAATTTCCAAGAACGTGCTATGACCGATATGATGGTTTTGAGGTAGGTGTATGCCTTGGTTTTTTATCTTCTGATGAGAGGAATTCTTGCCAAGAGATGGATCACTCAACATAGGGGAATATGGGCAACTTGGAAGGTGAGTGACTATAGAGAATCTGGTGACCGTATTTCCCGAGGGAGAGCATAGCAGAGAAGGGAATGTTTGCTCATTAGCATTGTCAGATGGAATAATATGCACATTGGCAATGCACCCTAGGAAAATGAGCCAGTAACTGTTCACTGAGATGACAAGTGGCGCAGGATTGTAGCACTAGATATTGGATGTAACTTTGACTGCAACAATTGATTCTAGACTTCTTGGGAAGGTGGTGAACGTTGATATTACTTTGAGGGTGGAGGTGTGATCCATCATTTTCCTTATTGATTGGTACATACATCGTATCCTTTTATTTGTAGTTTAGAAAATGTGCATATGTGGTTATTGTCAAGATCGTAATGAGTTGTGTTATAAACCTCCGGTATGCAGTATGATTGTTATCTGGTCATGTTATGTACATGTGGTACATATGGATGATATGGTACTGGTGTAGATGCATGTATTACATGGTGTTATACGATATGTGTAGTTGTATGTGTGTGATGAACACTATGTGTATGTACACATGGTTGATGAAAAGGAACTAGGTGTTTGTCTAATATGCCAACCAATCCAGAGTGTGTATGGAATCAAAACGAAGGAAGAACCTAAGGATTGATTAAAGGAGACATGTAAACATTTTATTTCAGTTTTATTATGCATGTGATTTATGACTTTGGTATATGATGATTATATGTGATCTATGATTCTAATGATGGTTACATGTCATTTATAATGTTGATCTATGATTGTTTTGTTTTGACCTAATATTGTGTGATATGTTTATACATGATGATTTGGTCAAAGATGCTAGTTTGACTTGTCGTGACAAGAAGTAAACATGATTGCAAGTATACCTTATTGACAAACTACCAATGATGTATTATTTGAGGTTCTTTAAATTTATTTGAATTTAATGGAAATTATGTCCTTGGAATAGGAATGCATGAACATGCCCAGTTGGGTGGTTGAAATCGACTATAAGAATTAACAGCAATAGAAAAAGGATTGGAATATTCAACAATGTGTTGGTAAAACACTTCACAAACAGGGTCATTGTGGGACACTAGTACCCAATAGTGTCCATCGATTTCCAAGAACATGGTATGACTGATATGATGGTTTTGAGGTAGGTATATGCCTTGGTTTTTTATCCTCCGATGCGAGGAAGAGTTTCGAAGGGATGGATCACCTGACGTAGGGGAATCTAAGCAACTTGGAAGGTGAGTGGCTGCAAAGAATCTGGTGATTGTATTTCCAAGGGACTACATAGCAGAGAAGGAAAGTTTTGGTCATTAGCATTATCAGATGGAATAATACGCACACTGGGAGCATGCCTTGGGAAAATGAGTTAGTAACCATTCACTGAGATGAAAAGTAGCACAGGATTGTAGCAGTAGATATTGGATCCAACTTTGACTGTGACAGTGGATTTTGGACTTCCTAGGAAGGTGGTGAATGATGGCATTACTTTGAGGGTGGAGATTTAGTCCCTCAATTCCCTTGTTGATTGGACATACATCATATCCTTTTATTTGTGGTTTAGAAAATGTTCATATGTGGTTATTGTAAATACTGTAATGAGTTGTGTTATAAATCTCCAGTATGTAGTATGATTGTTATCTGGTCAAGTTGTCATGATTTTTTACTTTTGAGCTTGTCATTCATGGTAAATACTGCAACGAGCTAAGTTATAAATTCCCATGGGTAGTATGTTTTATTTTCAACGGTTTTGTTGAGGTTATGGTATGATTTAACACCAAGGATAATGTTCCCCAATGGGGAGTGTTCTGTGATAGCCCTGGTGAAAATTTCATGAAATAAAAGTTAATAACAGAAAAATATAAGACCACAGGTAAGGGACACGTATTCAAAGTTCAATGTTGGGAAAATATATCCTAGTGGGCATCACTCGATGTGTGCTTTGGCTAAATAAATTGGAAAAATAAAATAAAAAGGAATTAAAAATTAGAAATAAATTTTTGGCACATTTATTTATAAAAATAAAGGAAATTAGGAGAAAAGTAAGGTGAAAGGTTACAAGTTCCATGTGAGTAGGAAATTGAAGGAAAATAATGGAAAGTGAATAAAATGGAGGCCTCATTCATAAAATCTCTTCCAAGGATTAATTGATAGGTCCCAACAGTGTAAGTTTAGTTAGTGTTAATGCTTGGTTAGGTAAATTTTGGAGCTGTCTCATTATTCTCAATCTCTCTCTCTCACTCTTAGTCACTTAGAGTTCTCAGGAAAGGAAAGAAAAGGGAAAGGAGGGAAAGTAAGGATCAAGAAAGAAAGTGCACGATGAAGCAACTTCAGCAGGAATACTTGCAAGTAACCTTTTGCATGTATTATTTCCTAGCGGGTTTGGACATGCATGGATTTGCATGTTGGTGTATGGTTCTCTTGTTGTCAATGAAATGGTCTTTCTTGATTATGACAGTGAATTTCAGGCTAGCCTAGCCATTTTCCAAATGCTATCGTATGTTGGGATGTTTATTTTGGTTTTTGAGCTTTGGGATGTTTATTTTGGTTTTGGAACTTTAGAATTTCTTGATGGATTTTAGAATCTAAGGCGGAGTTGGTCTCAAGCTTCATTCCCAAAGGCTTAGGAATCCCTTGATGAGTTTCGAGTGCATACATGGTAAAACTTGAGGGAGCAGTCTCAGTTTAGGGCCTAGCAATCCAGGTTTGTATTATGGTAAAGATTGAGAGGCAATGAGATAGAAAATTCCTGAAGGATAGTGATGGATTTCAGATGGCATTCGATGTTTTGTTTAGCTTTTATTGGAGCACCAATTTTGGTGTGATCACGGTTTGGTGAGGGTGGAGGTGGTTTAACCTATAAATTCCCTTGTTTGTTCTTGGATTGTTTTTTCTATGAGATCCCACATTCATACTTGGAATATGGCATGAGGGTGATTGGCTAAATGAGAGATTTGGTTCAGCCGTGTCTATGGTCGAGTGGTACATGGAAGTCCCAAACCTATTCGAGTTTCTCTATGATTAATAAAGCTATGTTCTCTCACTTTTACTCTTATTTATATGTGGATTTAATGGTTTTCATATCTGTGATATTTATATGGTTTTATGCTGGTTATAAGCATGACTGGATGACTCATTCATGTCATGGTTATTTCATGTATTTACTTGTAATTGTTAAATGGATGGATGCAAGACCTAATTGATGATGTAGTAGTTCAATGGAGAAAGAGGTGATCCTTGTGGTTATGTTTCATAATTTCTTTCATCCATTTATTCTCTGTCTTGTATCCTAGATCTGTAGTTTGCATTGATGCCAAGTGATTGACAGAATGTTAGTCTCGATTGGGGATGGTCAGGGCTAGTCCTGAGGGTGATTTTTTATTCATCAACATTGTTATTATGTTTTTAGTGAATTCTAGAAGTTACAAGAGGTTCGAGGCAGAGGCCAAGATTTGGGTCTAGAAACGTGGCTTAAATCTTGGGGTCACTCATACAAAACTAGCAATTTTGGTCCACAGTCACTGGTAGGCATGCTTGTGAGAGTGACTTTGGGTTTTTGGTCACTCGCTTCCCATAGCATGAGAGCGACTATGACCTAAGAGCTATATAATAGAAGTGGGACCTAGGGATAAGCTGTCTGAGTGGCTCACTTGTCTCCTGAGGGTTGTGTTAATGATGTTGGATGAATGTGTGTGATGTTCTCTTGATTCCACTTCCTTAATCTGACATAGGAGGCCAAATATGATTGTAGTAGCAACTATCCTCATGTTTAACTTGGTTGGCATGGTTACTTTCTGTAGACCTGGGAGGGTGTGTTAAAAATTTATCACCATTCATGAACATGTTTCATTGAACCCCCTTAGAGGTCAAACAACTAGAAATACCTTGAAGAAGATGAGAACTTTAGGAAAAATGGCTTGTATACATTGTTAAGTAGGTCCTGCACTCTTTTACGTAGAAGTTCCAATGCATTGGCTAAACTTAGTACTGAGTTCATCATAGAACTTTGCTTCATATACCACTATGGACCATGCAGGTGAATCAAAGAAAGTAAAAATGTAAAAGTACATTCTAGAAACATAGTTGTTCAAATATATTGAAATTGAAAGATTCGAGGTGATGCTTGTTCAAGCCATAACCCTCAGATGATGGATCTTAATCCCTTTCCTCAAGGAACCCTAATCCGTTAATTAGAGGATCTCACCCTCCTCTTTTGAATCTAAAACTTCTTCCTCTTGGCCTATAAAATGACTAGAGGTCAGCGCGATTGAGGAGGTCAGAACTCAGAGAAGATAAACTGATGTTGTTACTTTGAGATTGGAAATATTATCATCTAAGGAGGAGATTGGGTGAACTTTTAAGGAACCTCATTACATCAAGGAAAAGGTTGTAAGGCTCTTATTTTTCTTTGATTAACACAAATGAATGCTTTTCCCCATTGAATGGTTTTATGAGAATGATGAATGGCCTATGATTCTTTAGATGTTAATTAAAACAATTTCAATTCCTCATCTCCTTTATCATTAGTTTACGTTTGTTTGGACTATTAGGTCACATATGATTTTGATCCTTCTTATATTTACAGTAGTAGGTTTTATCAAGTGTCGAAGGGATGCATCGAGACACAATAAGGGTTCTCCATTAAGAATTTCATGAATGGGTAAGAGGTTCATTTACTATCTTATATATATATATAATATATATATATATATATATATATATTATATATATATATAATTTATATATATATATAATATATATTATATATATAATTCAACTAAGATAAACTTAGGGAAATAGTCATTTCAATTGCCTGCTTGTTTCTAGTTTCTTCTAACTAGAATCTAGGGATATCACTCTTCTCGGCAACATGGATTTATCTACCTAACAAAGGGGTTAGACGATTTAGAAGTTTGTTTTATTGTAACAAAGATGATATGGGATGTCGATGTTTTTCTTTGAATAACCTTACTATTTAAATGAGTGTAAGAGATTAAAAGTAAGAATGAATAAAATATAATGTTTTAAAATTAAAAATTTCTCTTAAAGGTGTAAACGTATTCCGAAGGAATAGAATATTTGAGAAGATTATCTTGATATTTACTCCAATGCAAGCATTGTTTATCGTTTCCATGATTGAAACAAAATTTCTTCTCTATAAGAATATGTAGATGATAGATATCTAAAGCCGCTCAGAGACATTAGAAGGGGGCATAGAAATATTTAACGAGGACTCAACCTCCTAGATGTTAACGACTAACGAGCAGAATTAGGCTACTAATAGGATTGAAGAAGGCATTTTCGGTACAGTCCACTATCCCACATAATGAAGAGAAACAATATTTTAACCACCTTCAAACCTTTCAATACCATCTGAAGTTGTCTCAAGTATGTTAAAGATCCCATTGACCCTAAATGTCAGAAAGGCGTTTATTTAATTTGATGTTCTTGTGGGGTTCCTTACATTGTAGAGACTAGTTAGTGTATCAAAAATAGAATCCAAGAACATTCTACTGACATTAACAATAATCATTCAAAGAACTTTTCTCTTGCAAAACATTCCAGTAAAACCAAACATCAATTTTTTATTGACAAAACTAGCATCCTTTCCAAAATTGACCACTATTTCCTTAGAAAATTTAGAGAATCCATAGAAACCAATAAACATACGAAAGACCTCGATAATGATGAAGGATGAAGTATTAATAAAAATTCCATTCCTACATCGATATCTAAAACAATAATTGAGCTAACCCTTCACCTTAATTGCCCCAATAATTAAATTGTCTCACCTAAGATTTATTATTTAATACCATTATTTTTAATTCAAACCCATTAACTTAAGACTTATACATTAATTAATCATAAACATTTAAAAAATACATGATTTATTGTTAGTAACATTTTACCAATATTTTAAACATGTCCATAAAATATTATTATTAATTACCATTAAATAAAAATATAATAATCAATAAAATATTTGACTAATATTAATACATATTTATATGTTCTTTGTTATTTTCCTTAATAATTCTATATAACATACATTTTATATAGTAATATTTCTTTTTTTTTTTAAAGAGTTTCTTTTGAATGGTATGTCATTTTTTTTACCAAATCATTCTTATTTATTATCTACCTTGGTCTCATCTTTTTCCACTTTTCATATTATCGTAAAAATGAAACATAGTTGGGAGTTAAAAAAATGTTTTACCATAAAGTGGAAAAATATTTGTAATCTTGTTTGTAACAAGATTACAATTGCATAAATATAAAATCTAAAATCATTAACCTACAAGGAACGGACAAAAGTTGGCATTTCCGAAAGAACCAGAGTACTTATAGCTAAAAGGAAAATCGATCTTACCTTTCTGAAATGGTTCAGAGATTCTTCCATCATTCCTACCTTTTCCGGAGTCAATCACTCCCTTTAGAAATCATAAAAAGAAGCACATTTTTACCAGATTTAGCATGGGACTTCTTCATAATGAAATCAAATGAACGATAATTGAACTCAATTTAATATCACAGAAAGCATTTAATTTATACATGACCCTAGCCAACCAATTTGATCCAATGTTATGGACCGAAATTGAGGGCGCCTTAGCTCTGAAAGCGTTAAGAATCAAGGAATTAACATGAAAGAAACAAACTCAATTTTTTTTAATCTTGTTCATCGCTCTCCCAATTCGGAGTCGATAAATAATTACTGATTGAATGATAATTAAATTAATAATAAATACATAATTGTTACTACTTGGAAAACGTTTTCAAATTCTATCATTCTCCAGAATTTGACCGACAACAACCAATTTAATTCTCCATAACCGAATTCGGTAAATTATAAGCCATTCTGTATCACAAAACTTAACTCAATGGTTTATGAATCAAATACTAAACCTCATTCTGATAGAAATAATATAACTGTGCATCATCAAGTCGGTTATGTTTTCTCTCACACGTTGCCCTCCCTTCCCCAGACGCCACATTCTCCCATCAAAGCACACCTCGACATTCATATACATGCTCTGACAATTCAAAACACTGAGATTAATCACAACGTTGTTCCAGTGATTGCGCTTTCCAGTAATTTGATACATAATGAAATATCTTCACATCTACAGGATATTCACCATCCTCCCATGAGCACGTAGCTTGACATTCTTCCACACCCTCTCACAGCTCAACACACACAAACTAATCTCAACATTGTTCCATTAAGTGTGTTATCCAATAATTCAAATATTCTTCCACATGCTCTCACAGCTCAAAACAATGAGATTAATCTCGACGCTACTTCATTCAGCGTTTCGATACATAATGAAACATCTTCACTCATCCAGGTTATTTACTATCCTCCCACCAACACGCAGCTCGACATTCTTCCACATGCTCTCATAGCTCAAAACAACGATATTAATCTCAACAATGTTCCATTAACTGTGTTATGTAGCAATTCGATACATAATGAAACATCTTCACATCTCCAATTTATTCACCATCCTCCCATCAACACGTGGCTTAACATTCTTCCACATGCTCTCATTGCTCAAAACATTCCGATTAATCTCAGCACTCTTCCATTAACTGCACTATCCAGCAATTCCATACAGAATGAAGCGTCTTCACATCTCCAGGTTATTCATTCACCGATCAATCATCGTGCAAATTTGACTTCACATTCTCTTGATGGAGGCAATGATCAGCAAAATTTTAAAACTTTTGAAAATACTTACTCCATGCTCGATAAACCCTTCCTCCCATTAAACCATTCATTAAACAACATTCCTCCCAACAGCCTTTTTATTAATCTATCAAATATCCAATTGAATTCTGCCATCGTCAATCTTTTAATCAGATGGGAAAATTTTGCTATGACTCCAAAAAAAATCCTATAGAAGACATATTATGTCATATTGAATATGGAATTAAAGACGTGCTTGATATTACCAAAAAAACAAATCAGACAATACTGCTCCATTGTCTTTAGAAAATCTAAACCCCCTCTTAAAAGTAACCTTAGTAAGGAAGAATACATAATTTTAAAATCATTAAAATATAATTCTAACGGTTAAAAGTAGACAAGGGAGAGACTACTCTCATAATGAATAGAAACGATTATAATAACAAAATGATAGACTATTTAAACAATAGTGGTTGTTATAAAATGTTAAACAATTTTTTTTTTAAGGAAACTTATATAGGAAGTTTGTAACTGTGTCAAAGCCTTCAATGTTCATGAGAACAAAAACTTGATAGATAATTGTGTGTATACCTCTAGAATTTATGGTGCTCTTAAGGTTCACAAATAAAAAATTTTAGCTAGACTCACAGTGAATACTATTGTTGGACCTACTTATCATCTTTCGAAATACCTATGCAAAAATTGAAACCCTCGGTTGGAAACACTAAATCATTTGTCAAAGACTCCACCCATTTCATCAATGAGATTAAGAACATTAAGTTTGACAAAAATGGCATTCTTGTTAGTTTTGATGTCACATCACTATACAATAACATTCCCATTGAAGGAGCCATGGAGGTGGTCCACAAATTAACTCATCCCCACACGTCTAAACTATATGAATTATGCCTCAGATCTACTTTCTTTAGTTTCATGGGTGGCATTTATGAACAAATGTGCTAAGTAGCAATGGGATCTCCTTTATGACCCATGATTTGTAATTTATTTATGGCATTTTTCAAAACCAAAGCCTTAGAATCTACACCATTAAAACCTAAATTATGGAAAATGTTTGTAGACTACACCTTCGTCATATGACCCCATGGCCATGACACATTAGAGAATTTTGAACAAAATTTGAACAACCTTTCTTCATCCATAGAATTCACCATGAAAGTAGAAGTTAATAATAGCCTCCCTTTTCTTCATAACCACAATCTAGGATGGGTCCTTATCCCACCAAGTATATCGAAAAAAGACCCATACAAAACAATTTCTTCATGCCACCTTGCACCATGGTCCCACCGAAAAGATAGGGATTCTAAGAACTCTAGAAACAAGAGTGGTATGGATTTATAATAAGGAACACTTGGAAATGGAGAAATGAGACCTCATGAATGTATTCCTAAAAAATTGATACAAAAGACATCAAGCTATCAAGGTTATTAAAGATGCAAATAAAGAAACTTGTCATAAAAAAAATAGGAATGATTTTGTTGACAAAGTAAACCTTCTGTACATCCTTGGAACCACAGATAATATTTGTCACATACTAAAGAGAAATAATATTTTAACCGCCTTCAAAATTTTAAATACCATCGAGAGTTGTCTCAAGTCTGTTAAATATCCCATTGACCATAAATGTTGGAAAGGCATTTACTTAATTCCATGTTTCTATGGGGTTCCTTATGTTGGAGAGAGTGGTCTATCTATCAAAACTATAGTCTAAGAACATTCTGCTCAGATTAAAACCAACCATTCAAAGAACTCTACACTTGCAGAACATTCCAATAAAACCAAACATCAAATTTGTATCTAGAAAACTAACATCCTTGCTAAAATTGATCGCTATTTGCACAAAAAGATTAGATAGACCATAGAAATCAATAAACATCTGAAAAAAATCAATAGGGTTGAAGGATAAATTATTAGTAAAAAATAGGTTCCTATATTGACATCTAAAACAATATCAACCCTAGCTCCTCACCTTAATTAACCTGATAATTAAATTGCCTCACCTAAGATTTATTATTTAGTACGCTTATTTTTAATTAAAAACCCATTAACTTAACACTTATACGTTAATTAATCATTAACAGTTAAAAAATACATGATTTATAGTTACTAAAATTTTAACAATATTTTAAACATGTACATAAAACATTATTATTAATTACTATTTAATAAAAATATATTAATCAATAAAAATATTTCATGAATATTAATATACATAGTTTATATGATCTTTGTTGATTTCATTAATAACACTATCTAACATACATTTTTATATATTAATAAAAAAAAATCTTTTTGGTGTTTCTTAATTGTTTGCAATTTATCCATCAAACCATTCCTATTCATTATCTACCTTGGTCTCATCTAGTTTCCACATTTCATATTACCGTGAAGAAGAAAGAAAGTTAGAGGTTGCAAATGTTGATCATCTAACTAACATTATGGGATATGATATCTAAAGAGGAATGGGAATGACAATAGAGGAGGTGGAACTAGAGTAGAGTGACCTTCTTCCAGAGGTGGAAAGAGAGTCTCTTTTCGAGGAAAAAAAATTAATTTAGTTAAGCATTTTTGTTAGGTTCATTTCTTTGCTAGTTTTAAACTTCTAGGTGCTAAGTTTTGTATATATAAGAATCATGAAAACATAAAATTTCTTTTAGAAGAAAAAACAAATTTAAGCGAAACGGGTAGGACATCTCACCTTTGGTGACTACATTTACAAAAAAAAAAAATGGAATAAGAGTTGTCTTCTATTTAAATTCACTAACCAATTTCTAGATCATGCATGTGAAATCACAAGCACACCATGTGTGATCTTCATCTTGGGCTTGCGAATAAAAATATCCATCATTGATTGCTTCAAATAACCTTCCAAGTCCCCATAATTTTCCATTTTGGGGAAAACAAAACACCAATGTCATTGACATTACTCTATGATTAATATACAAGAATTAAACATTTCGTTATGTCTCTAGCTGAAGCTCCATCACATCTTCTCATCCTTCTTCACTCTTGCTAA
>APFE030809367.1:46739-95068 GCA_000404065.3 Pinus taeda
TTTAATAAAGAGTAAAAACTAAAACAAATAAATATTTTATGGAAAATTTAGTTTTTATCAGAAAAGTTAGAAAATATATAACAAATAGTTAAACCTAATAATATAACTAGGTACGAAGGTAATTTGTTTTTTCTTGGTTAAACTATAAGCAAAATAAATAAAAATATTTTTTATCCATAGAATTTGAAAACGAGGACTCCCGCCTTTATCTCGAAAGCAAAGGGAGACTAGAAACCTCATTAGAATTTGAAAACGAGGGCCGACCCCTTTATCTTAAAAGCAAAGGGAGAGTAGAAACCTCTCATGAACAACCTCATATAATTAGTTCATAATTTCAAATTAGATATGGAAAACATATTAACAAAATATATTCATACATTTCACATATATTAATTAGTAATATTTTCTAATTGATAAAATGTAACATGTAACATAAGTATAAATTGATATAGATTTATCTTAATAATTTATATAAAAATGTTTAGAGAGATGAAATGTTCTATATGAATAGAATTTTTTAGAGTACAAAACTTGTAAAAATGTTTGAATTTCAAAATATTATTCGTTTTGAGAAATCTATGGTTAAGATGGATTTCGTGTAATTTTGTTGGATAGATTGCATTTTTTAATGCTTAAATGGATATAATGCCTTGAAACTATCCTTGTTACTTGGATTGTGGAGAGTACGAAACTTAAAATTTGAAATTCCAAAAAGCCTTTTCTAGATTTTAGAAAAAACTTACAAAAATGTATATATTGTGAATCACTTATTCCATATTCCTTAATTGGCAACTAGATGAATTCATCCTCATTATATAAAGTAACTTTAGAAATAGAATATCAAATCACATAATATAATAACCATTCATGTAGAGTATTAATATAAAGCTCTTGTTATACCTACATCAATACCATTGTTGGTTTAAATAGGCTAGTTAATCACTTATTTGATAATGTAAGTTTCAACATGGTGCAAGGAAGAAACATCATTAGAATGATGTAATAAGAAAACACATCCATAGACAGTGATATAACCTTGAAACTAAAAAGGTAAAAACCAACAAACATTTATTTATGAAGCTTTCCGTTACGGTGTTCGCCACTCACTCAATGAATATAAGGGACTCCATGATGAATATAAGGGACACTCCTCCAATGACTTTAATAATAAAGGCATCATTCTAATGATGTTTCTTCTTTGCACATGATGCCGTTATTATTAAAGTCATCGGGGGACACTCCTCCAATGACTTTAATAATAACGGCATCATTGGAGGAGTGTCCCCCGACTTTTCCATGGAAACTGCAATGGACAAAGGATCTATTTCGCAGAGCAGTAATACTAACACCCCCACAAAACCGTCGTGAAGTAATGTGAAAGTGATCATGTGAAAGTAATTGTGATGATTGATGCAAAAGCTTTGCAACCTGAAACCAAATGACTAGTTGGACAAAAATAATTTCCTCTTCCTTTTTCCTAACATTCATATTTTTTTAGTAGATCGAATATGAAGGATATTTCTTATCCATATATTAGTTTTAACAGCGAGGAACCTTAACCAATTCTTGACTGCCTAAATAATATTCCCATATTAAATTAGTAGTATTCTTACTAATGAGTTTTTAGGGTTAATGATATTACAATTTTTGTAAGCAACTCAATTAATTATTTTTTCATTTTGGGCATTGAAATATATTACTATAATAAACATACATATATTAAACAATTATTTAAATTTATGTTACAATATATATATATATATATATATATAATATAATATTATATATATATATATAATTCTAGATAGACTAAAAATATGGTTCCTAAATAAAAATTAAATTTTTTACTACATGTCATTCATATTGTATTTCTAATATAGTGATCATAATGAAGGTACGTGGTGTTTATACTTATTTAAAAATTAATCTTCTTTATATTTTTATTCTTAGAATTTTTTATTTAGAAAATATATTTTTTGAAGGACCTCATGTAAAAAACACAAAAATCCATATTGCATCTATTGAATGTAATTACTTCTCTTCTATAAATAAATATATATATATATATATATATTATATACATTACACCATTAAAAGTTTTAAATTTAATGTAAATAAAAAAATAGTTTTTAGCTTTTTTTTTCTATTAATCTTCTTCTTTCTTATTTATCTACCTATTTCTACTTAATCAAATTCCCTTTATTTATTGAACTTTAATATTGGCTTTGGCCTTCCTTTATTTATCAGTTTTCAAATTAAAATTTATAATATATTTGATTGTTTCAATACAAACCAAATTAAATTTTATATGAACAATGAAAATTCCTTAATATTTGACATTGTTATATAAATAAATATTTTAGATAAATGCTTCAGTAATACAAAATTAATCTCCATAACCTATACGGTATTGATGAAAGCTGTTATTTTAGAAAACAAACTTATCTTAATAAAAAAATGTCATCAATTAAATTTTAGAATTAAAGAAAATAATAAATCTATGATTTAAAAAAAACTATTTCAATAATATTTTTTTGTAACCTTCTGCATTATCGTAAAATCTTTGCTCCAGTTGGCAAATGACAACAAAAACGAAATCTTATATTTTTACTATACTTCGAGTATAAAAGCTTAGAATTTAAAATTAGTTTATTGCTATAATTTGTAATGTATTTAACGTTTATATAACGCAATCATATTTTTGGAACAGTCGTATGAAAGTGTTTGTTGTATGCCAAACATATTGCTATGTTTATAAAATAACAAAATTGTGCTTGCTACATGTGGATCAGCGTGCACCACCCGATAAAACTTTAATGTGTTTGTGGTTATCCTTGGAAAATGACGTGCCTCCTCATATTCAATTGACAATAGAATCCGATTGTATTATATTTTAATGTCGATTTCCAATGACACGTGGAAATAGAATCCGATTGTCTTATATTTGGCATGGATATATGAACAATAAAAGAAATTAACCATGAATTTTATATCCGAACATTTTACAGAGATGAAGAAAAAAGAGGAGTGTGGAGCAAGCCACTAATAAGATATCAAATTAGTTCAAACATTTATGTACAAAGGCACAATGGTTTGTCCATTGATGTTTCTAATGCATCGGATAACGTAGACCCGGGAAAGTTTTACTCGTGTTTTTGAATGTTCAGAATTACACTCAGCCTACTGTACACAACTGTAGCTTTTATAAGGAATAATATTTACTATTCAGAATTCATTGGTAGTCATTAGCATTTCTAGAATAATATTTACCATTCAGAGTTCATTGGCAGTCATTAGCATTTCTAGAATAATATTTACTATTCATACTTTTTTATTTGACTTGATAATCGCAAATATGTCTTATTCCAGCGAAACCCTAAAAGTAACTGCCACTTGCCTTCGGAATATCCGACAGACACGGTTGAATTTTTTTTCTCGCCGATACAGCTGTTGGGTTGTGTCATCACGTGGCCATGGCTAATCAAGAAAATTGCACAATGCATCTAGTCATTTATCTCGTGTTATTTTGTCGATCCACTTCTTTTCTCAATAATTATTTGAGAGATTCACCAAAGTTATCGTATGATTAGTTATAGAGCCAAGTTATAAAGCTTTATCTCATAGGATGAGAAATCTTCTGCACACGGTCTTATAAATATGTCTAATACTGTTTTAACATTTGTTCAACGATGGCCATATTTTTATTGTTAATAAAAAATATGTTACGTAGAAAACTCAAAAAATTCTATCCTATCAAACCGACATTGGAAATTATGTGACATGTAGCTTAATCTTAAAAATCCGTCAGGTGTGCAAGTTGGCAAGGCATTTTAATATTACAAGGCATTTTAATATTACAGCTGTAAAGTATATTGTATTTCTGGTGTAGATGAGGAATGTTTTGAATAAGTTTAATGGTTAAAAGTATGTGTTTTTTTCTGAAAAGTCACAGTTTTAAAATTAGAAGGGATATAGTAGGTATGCTTTTGTATAGTTAGCTATCAGAGAGCTAGGCAGAGGTGGGTGTAGAGCTGGGTCTCTTGTCCCACAAATAAAGAAGTCGTATACACCAATTTGGTGTATGGAGGTAGTCCTTGTCCGAGAAACAAAACTATTTTATACACCCATTTGATGTGTAGAAGTGGCTCACTTATCCCACAAACAAAAACTTTTCATACAGTGATTTGGTGTCTGACTTGACTTTGACTTTAAAATTAGATAATAATACTAATGTTTATTTTAATAAATAGAAAATGAATTGTTATTGCTTAGAATTATCTATTGGTTTACATATATCTGCTTTCAAAATCCTTGGGATATTTCTGTTTCTTGTGATAAGAATTAAATAATATACTCTTCCCCTCCTGATATATCTGGCTTATAATCGGTTGGATATACTTTTCAGATTATATTGACAACCATTAAATGTGATAGAAAACCTCCTAAAATTATTCCCACCCATTACTAATTCACTCTAACATGAAAAGCTTAATTAATTAATAAAATGCATTCTCGCTTAATTCCTTGTTTCTGATAACCCAACCTGTCCGATGAATTTTCTCACTCCAGGGATTTTGAGCAAACTAGTCTGTCGAATTCTGTCTTTTAACTCAGCTCGTTTCTTTACTTTTACTTATGAATGAGTACGATGGTTATGTTCAAAACTCATTTATAATGTAGTTTCTGTAATCATTGCACATACCTGGTTATGAGATGGTAGAAGGAATATACCCCGGTTCACAAGGCATTATATATATATATATATATATATATATATTATTTAAATATATATTATATATATAATCCAGTGTACTTACATGTTGCATTCATCCGTGATTCTCTTTTAAAAATGTCGCCATTTGGCCTTCTCCCTTCTGGATCTTCATATGTTGGGATCGATGTTGTCTACTTAACTTTTGTATTAAATTGCGTCTTAAATTAAAGTTATTATATTATTTTATGTCTTGTATAAGGAATTCTGTGTGCTAATTTTAAATGTCCCCGGTTTTGAAAGCTTATTTTATTCGTCTTAAATAATTTAATATGTGTATTATTTTATAGATTAAATAATGAATTGATGTAAATTTATGGCATATTTATTTCATGGTATAAGTTATGTATCTTAATTTAAATGTTTAGAAAATATATTTGAATGTGGAAATGGTATATAATATTAATATTTATATTTATTTACAAAAATATAATGATATTTATAAAATGAAATTTAATTTAATTTTTTTTAATTTATAATGTAATTTCCTAATTCTTACCAGATTTAATATTTCTATAATTTATTATAAAAATTTATTAGATTTACAATATTCAAATTTATATTTTTTAAATTTATTATCATGTAAAACAGTATGTTATTTGCACTTCTCAATTATACATGATATATTGGGTTAGCTATTTATTATAAGCTTTTAAGAAACCATAATAACAAGATTTTTTGATATATCAAAAAATTGAAAAAAAATTAAAAGTTAAACATATTATAGTTGGCTAATAATAGTCACATACATGTTTTGATAGTAAATCTAACTTTCCAAAAAAGCTAAAATGAGGGAAAATTTTAAGAACCACTCTCAATTTATATGTATAATAAATGGTCCAATACATAGGAAAAATGGGAGGGGATTTTATCAATAATATAATATGTATATATAATTTTTTTGGCGAATCTGTCACCACATTATATTATCGTGTACAACGGTGGAGAATATTTCACTGAATTAGAAATTTGTAAGATCTTGGCAAATCTTTTACTAATATTAAAACATTGTGAAGTCTTGACGAATTTTTGTTAAAGTATGAAACCTTATATGATAATAAGAAAACATATTCATTAAACTGTAATATACTAACATGCATGTTTGGAAAAAAGAAACATAATTTTCTCTTTCTAGAAACAATGTTCCAAGTTTCAGTGGTCGTGTTTGTCAAGGTTCTTACAATACACTCTTTCATATCCTTCTATTAGTTTTGATAATCTTCCACACCAAAGTTCTTGTAGGTGTTGATATTAATAATGAGTTCTCTCAAGGTAGGAGAGATTAATCTTTTCTCTACAACTTTTTTTAAGTTACCACTTTTTTCAAGTTATCAAATTTATTTCTTATTGCATAGAATCCAACTGCGAGATTAGAAAAATACATCATGTTTGTTTACCCCAACAGGCCAACAAGTAGCAAGCCCCAACTATATTATATAAGAAAGTATTTGGTATCCCAAAGGCTTAAAGGGGATTTAATTGAAAGAAGTGACCATTGTGAGAATCCTTCCAATCAGTATGTGAATATATAAATGTAGATTTATTATTATTTTAATTGAAAACCTTCAATTAAATAGTAAATTTAATTACATGTCTCCCAATCTAAAATTCTTATTAGCATAATTCACTACCCTCATAGGTCGTGCATTTTTAACAACATTGTAACATATAAATTAATTTCCTTTTTGGTTAACAATCTCCATTTTTTAGGAAAATATGGTGCAGTGGCTCCAACCCCTACAGATCATTAGGATAAACTAAGAATAGCACAAAAGATGAAAGGTTCTACAAAGCAGCTTATTTTTGAAATGACTAATCCAACATCAGTACCTAAACTTTTTCATGAAGATATCATATTGAGAATGTTTGAAAAATGGTAAGAAATATTCTACGAGGGTGATGTGGAAAGAGTGATAAGGTTTCATTGTTTTGAATTTTTTTTGTTAAATAAAAAAAAGTTAAAAAGTAATATTAATGGAGGTATTGGTATTTTTTAAGTAAATTTTGTGAAGTGACTAAATTTAGCTTTAACCATTCACCTTAAGATGTTTCTACAATATAATTTCCTTAAGTCTATTTAATATCTTCATTATCATAAAAACCAACCTATATCCATCTTAACTCCACATCTACCACTGTTATCGGGATGAAATCTATTTATCCCTCTGAGCACTTGGTAGACCCATAATTAAGATGGATCTAACGTGATAGAATATCCCCTCTAAATAGTCTATGCCCACATGAATACCATGGTATTACCATGGGTCAATACCATATGTTATCATAAACTTGGAGCTTAAAAATTACTATTAGTAATTTATAAAAATTATAAAAATTAATAATTGATTTTTTATTTTATTTAATTGATTTTAATTTTATTTTTTATTTTAATCAAGTTAAAATGTTTAACATACATTAAATTAGAACATCCATTTTTACTCCTGATCCACCAAGCCCTTAGAGGGATCAAATATTTTTCACTCTATGCTAGTTTGCATATCACGATATTTGATTGTGACGCTTAGTAGATCCAGAGTAAAGATGGATCTATGGTGGTTTAATTCCCCCATTTAAATATGCTACATTCCATGTGAATACCATGCATCAATACAATGTGCCATTTTTATTTTTATTAATACTAATATTAGGCTTAATAATGTTTTTTTTCTGCATGGTACTAATAATAATCTAGCCCATGGTATTTGGCACATGGTATTTTTCCGATAGGTTTCATCTAAATATAATGCATTTTTTGAGTGTTTGTAAATACAAGGCTTACGGAGTAAATATAAAAAAAATGTTTTATTTCTTTACCATACCTCTCGTTTATTTATATTTTTATTAATTTACCATACCTCTTTTACAAATATGGTATTTGGCCCATAGAATTCAGTTAAATAAAACCAATAGAAAGAGATTTATGGACTAAATATAAAAAGAGGTTTTATTTATTTAGCATATTTCTGGTTTATTTATATTTTTATTTATTTACGATACCACTCATTTATTTATATTTTTATTAATTTACCATACCTATTTTACAAATATGGTATTTGGCCCATAGGATTCACTTAAATAAAACCTATTCTTGAAAATTAGGGCGAATGGAAGGTTGTAATGCCTAATTTCAAGGGCTAAATTTACCTTTTTTACCCTCTCTCTTAAAATAAGGTGGGCTATTTGAGGTGATTTGTAAAAATGTACTATGATACAAAATATTCGCACATTAAAAACTTAAAACCCCTTAATTTCACCTAAGGATGAACATTCACCCCTAACCTGACCAAAATACTAAATTAAAAAAAAAAAACCATAATTATAAAGACTAAGTTGAGAAAATAAACCGATAATAACCTAATATGAGCTAAAATTAAAATCCTAAAGACTTGAACTTACTAAATCATCAATACTTATATCAAGAAGATGGTCATGGAAGCCCTCTCAAAGTTTGAAACCATCACTCCTTCATGATTTCTCATTATACACAAATTAAGAGTTATGAGAAGTGGAAGGATTTGGTAGGTCAAGTATAGAGTTTTAAGAGATTAATTTAAAAAGAAAAGAAAAATTGTGGAACAACATTTACATTTATTTCCAAAAATTAGAAAAAAGATGAAAAGCTTGAATACACATTTTGCTAGGGTTTCATGGTTGGGAATTTTTAGTTAATGTAGTAAAGAAATGAGAATTTGAATGAATCTAAAGATGGTAAAAGAGAACAAAAGTAATAAAGAATATCGGGATATTACATAGATATGGTTATTAGACCATATTTAAGATAAGTTTTTAGTGAATTATCTTAGATTAAGACAGAAATAAATTTGTAAATGGTAAGAAATATCATTTTAAGTGTCTCAAAATATTGTTTTAGGAAATTATCTCTATAAAGTAATATAGAACATATAATATTATTGATTAAGAGATGGTCTCTCTAGAGACTATAACTAGTATAAAAAACTATATTGTTTCTATAGAAACTACATGTCTTTAATTCTAAATATTGCTCCTTAGAGACAAAGAAAAATAATATTATTAAAAATAAACAAATATTTTAAATATTTGAAAGAAGTTTGAACATTTAAATTTCTAAAATAGAGACTTTAATTACCTTAGATATTTATTCTTTATACAAAAGAAGAGGAAAAAATCCAATATTTTTTTAAGCTAACAATGAAGTCCTTTAAAATCTCAATGAAAACAAATTCCAAATCTTAGCAATTCGAGAAACCAAACTTGAAAAAGATAAGGAAACACACTTATATTCTCTAAAAATACATTTATGTTATTGAGTTGGTCATAAATATAGTTATTATTAATAAAAGTGATCTGGATTTAAATAGGAAGGCAATAAAATACAGAGATAACCATATACACAAAGATGCAGCGGAAATAATGTTTCATTTCATTAATGGAAAATACCAAAATATTCTTACAACCAAAAATGGAAATAAACCAGCTAGGGCGATGGTAGCTTATCTCTGAGAAGAGATGTGGTGGCTACATGCCTCTGAACTGTTTTGACCCGTGTTACAATGAGACTCAAAGGCCTATTTATTGTTGAGAAACAATGGAAAACCCTTCACATCCCGAAACCTAACCCTAAAAGATGAAACTCCAAATTATGGGCCCCGTTTGGGTAAATTGGTACATCAATTTCCCGGGGTCGTAACTTTGGCATACGATCTTTGTTTGATGCGTATGATAGCTCGTTAGAAAGATCTATCTAAGAAATACTACTTTGGGAAGGGAAAAATTAGTCCATGGACCCATGTTTCCCCCAAATTTCCCAAAAAACGTCGTTTAGGGCCTTAAAACCGCTCTAGAAGTTCAGGACCGGAAAAAACTGCTAAAAATAGTAAATTGTTCTACAATTACAGAAACTGAAAAACTGAAAGAGACAATTGCGAGGCTCCAAATGGGATAGGTGGGTGGCTACCAACATCCACCTGGATCAAGAAGTTAGTAGGTTCTACATTCACAATCATGGTAATGTTTTCATTTATGTAGATAGCTAAAAAAAATCAGAAGAATTTTTTCTTTTACATATTAACCTATATTATATGTTTCGATCCTCAGAACCTAGTGCACTTCTTACAATGTGGAATGACATATAGCTATGGAGGTTTGATTTAATAACACAAAATTTAATCTAATCTTATGTTATTTCAAGTTGTTTCTATCCATCCTTTTTCTTATTGTCCTCTTTCCATGAGACACCACTCTAGTTGTGGGTTTGGATTTGTCATCACATTAAACATCCTCCTCATTGTTCTCGTATCGAGTTTCTTAAAATTCAACAAATTGGATACAAGAACAATGAGGAGGGAAACAATGATTTCATGTTAAGGTTCAAGAATGACAATTGAACCATTGTTTGCAACAAACAATTCATCATGTGCTTTTATCTCCTCATTATGCTCACTCCTAGATACTTCACCTGAAGATTTTGAATGTTTGGATTCCTATACATAACACAATTTAACTTGTTAAAATAAAATAATACCTTCAATTGAATTATTTTGTGTCATAAAGTATTATAAACAAATTACCTTACATTCATGACAAGTTGTTAGTTTATCCTCTTGATCTATCATATGTTGTTGAAAACCTTGGGAACCATATAATAAGTAAGTTTCTATGTCCCCGTCTAAGACTTCCTTTGAAATTGGTGAATTTACATTAACAAATTTAACCAAACTTATAATATATAATGACTCTTACCATCTAATTAACTCGCAACTTTGTCATGATTATTTTTCATGAAATAGAAAATGTAGTTGATGAAAATATTCACCTACCATGCCACCAAAACTGATATTATATCCCCCAAATCCTAATTTATGGGATCTAATTCTTGACACCCTAGATTCGGTTACATTCATTATATATCAAAGGCATTTGTTACATCCTCCTTGTGTAGATGTCTTATAGTTTCGATTATTCTAGGACTTCTTCTTAAACATGGAATCTTTCTAAGTTCATCCCACATAATGTGGTCTGTGATCCAAGTTGGACATGGATACCTTAAGTATTTTTTAGCATTCACCTTCAATTTTCTCTTTTGGAGTGAATGTATTTAGGTGCAATATATATAATAATTTATTTATTAAAACCATGATTACCAAATGCTCTTATGACATCTCTAAATAGTTATTTTCTAGGCTTGGTTATCTTCCTCCAATCCATTTGGATGGCATTACCAAATAATTGTTCTACATGATGAAGAATAAAGTGAAATAACTTTAACCCCATTTCATCTTGTTGGAAGGTTCAAAATACTAACACGGGGGTTGAATCAAAACTATGTTGTATGAATTACTTTGACCAGTTTTTTTCCTTATCTTTACAAACCACTCAATCATGTATTAATTAACCAAAAAGATAACATAAACCATGAGCAATATTAAACATCAACACACATAAACATGTTATCATCAACACATAGAAACATCAATTAAGAGATCAATAAATAAGAACACTAGATGTAAGGTGGAAACCCTTTCGGGAGAAAAAGTGTCACCTTACTTATCTCCTTCTCTTGCTCTTAATATGAAAAATAATCGTTTACATGATCGTATCACTTGCCATCACAAGTGTGCAAGCAAAAATTGTGATTATGCAAGCAACCAATCACTCTAGGCCACTATTTGATAGAAGAAAACACTTCATGAACTTTATAGGCCACCACTTATTGGAAGCTACGGTCCCTCAACTATGGAGGACACTAGAAATTGTTGGCCACCACCTACTAGATGCCCTAACAACCAACAATTTTTCCATCCATCAATAGATGGATACTCACAAGTTCTTAGGCCACAACTTGAGAGATCCCACTATACCCTGAATTTGTAAGCCACCACTATCTAGTGAGACATCTTTTGTCCATTGAAGAAGCCAATTGTTATAAATTTTTCTTATCAAAGGTCTATGGAAAGAGACAACCTAAGACTATGGATGACTGATAATCTCAATAATATAAATGGTTGCTAAACATTGTAGATCTATAGCGAATGATAGAAAAAAACCTGCCAAAGTCTTAATTTATGCTTCAATCATAGTCAAACAACAAAATGAAATAGTAATAAATGCAGGTAACTCCAATAATCCAATGGAAACTAGATATACTATGAATAGATTTTATTAAATAATATCTATGAAGGGGACAAATAAATGTTAACAACCCTCCTCTATTAGATGGGTTCTTGGCTATCCTCAAACTTCTTCATCTTTTGTAGAGCATCTCTCCTCTAGAATGTGTAAACTCAAAAAATAAAATGTTTGAGCTCAATGAGAACTCAAATGGAAATAAAAATGGTGTGTGACAATGATAATAATGAGAGTTACAATAATGAGTGCAGCAATGAAAATAATCAAAAGTGAATAATGAATGGAGAAGTTCTCTATTTTTATAAAAAAATATTAGGTTATCCGCAAACAATGAGCAATAATAAAATATTATTAACCACATTCTAGAAATAACCACTTGGAGTATTTTATTATATTTGGTTAGGAGGGAAAAAGTATTTAAACTTTTATTTAGAAATATTAAATAAATAAATGGTTTATTTATCATACGAGGATTCAGTTAAGGAATAATAAACAAATAAGGATTTATTTAATTATTCCTAAGGGATTTAGTTAAATTTGACAAAGAGTTAGTGATTAATTAATTATTCCTAGGGAAAAATAAGATAGTTAATAATTTATCTATTTATTTTTCATAACTTGGTAAAATGTGACATGGAATATTAATTAAACAATGGTTTAATTAAATATTCCTAGAAGATAATTAAACAAATAATGATTTATTTAATTATTCTTCATTGGTTTAATTATAAATTTCCTAACAAATGTGGTTTATTAAGTAATTTCTCACAGCGAAAGAAATTTTACTATGGTAAAATTCGCCCTACATGGTGTACTTTGATCCATCTAATAAATTAAGGCTATATGATCAATCTTTTGGTGATAAAAGATTACCCCCCAACATACGAGGGTTAGGAGAAAAATGCATGACCGAAGTATGTTGTAAGGGCACACTCACTAGACAAAAAAGTGTAGTCACAGAGAGAGAGAGAGAGAGAGAGAGAGAGAGAGAGAGAGAGAGAGAGACCAATGGAGCTGGATCAAAGGATGATAATGACAGGGGGGGTGAGGCTAATGCATATATCATTTTATGTTGCGGTATTGATTCTCAGTGAGGTGGGGAAGCCATACCTATACGTGTCGAGATAACTTAGTACAAAAATAATAATGCAGATAGAAACATAAAGGTCAGCAATGAAGTACATGCTAAATGGTACATGACACAGTAGTATAAATCAGTCAAAAAATAATACAATGTATCTCATATACATAGTTCACCTCGAAAAAAAATGAGCCAAGACTAAATACAATATCATCTAAGTACATGAGATATAATGGCCCTTCCCTAAAAAAAATGGGTGGGCGGGAGGGTAGAACAACCGAAAAATCCCTGCTCAACATGGAAGGGCTTTGTAAACATGAATTGATCATGTGAAGGAAACATGCATGCTAATAATATTGTGATTGGTAGGAACTAAACCCATGAAGTCTACGGAACTACATCTGATGTTGTACCATAATATGAAGACATCCGGGCATGTGGGGGCTACCTAAAGGGCCACCCGCTGATTAGGGCCGAAACATCTCACACACACTCAGAAATCATTCATACAATTTGTTGCATCACTCGACCATCAAGTATATGAATCATGAGCATGAAACAACCAAGTCAAAGGGAAATCATAAGTCCCTTTGCTTGATCTAAGGCACTGAACAAGGGTGGAAGCTAAAACCAAGATACATCGCCCTTTAGGTCATACTTCTGGAATAGATGTGCTGATGGTGATAGAATAGGGCTTGCCATAGGTGAGGCAATGAGTATCCTAAACTAAGGCACAAGGGAAAATCGTAACGTGACTGATGGATTGACATCAGGGACAATGGAAAAGATGGGACTGATGGAAAAACAGACAACTTCCCTAATGAGTGCATAAAGTGCATGGTTGACCTAGAAATGACTGACTCAACTCTAGAGGATATGAGGGATAGTACTAGAGGTCAAAATAGGTAACACAGGATGAATTGAATGAAACTATGGAGGGAATACTGTGACACAGTTTAATGGGATGTGTAAGGACTATATACATTTTTTTATTTTATTTTTTACAGTAAATACGACCTAAAAAGAAACGCATTGAGATTTGAAATTTATTCAACGCACACATTGCTGACACTCATTTTAGAAAACATATCATAACTTTTACATACTTTTAACTAAGATCAATTAGTAATGAAATACATATGTACCGTTCGCCAGAAGGCGAGACTCTGCTTGCTCTGCTGGTACTGGTATTTCCTTGTTGTCGGTCACTTCTGCGAGTGAATGATGACGCACTTGATCCGAATGTGAAGACCCATCCGTTAACCTCCCAGCCTACTCCTTGGGTACTCTTGTTCCCCGTGGACCCCCGAGCTGCAATGGGGTTGTACAATGGAGGAAAGTTCTAGCTGGCAGAGGAGAGCACACCTTGGCTCAAGAGTCCCCTCTCTAAAAATCCTCTACCTCACCAAACTCACTATAGCTTCGTAATAACTGCTCTCATATCATCCATCCCACAATAGGGTTCCAAAAGTCCCTTCTCCCATGGCTTGCCCCTTCTTTTATAAGAGTCCTCATAGATGACACTTGGCATGTCATGCATAATTATATATATATTTTTTTATAATTTAAAAGCTTGATTATTCACCTACCCATGTATCACTTTCTCATTAAGGGCCACCCAAAATTATTTACTTAACTTTTTATTTAAAACTAATAATTTCCTCACCTCAACAAGATTCCTATTTCTTCTCCTAGTTGTCTCTCTATTCCCCCTTTTTATTCCTTAATTTGGGTTCATTACTAAAGTCAATTAATGAGTCAAGATTTGATCCCCTATCTACCCCCCTAATTTAACTCAAGTTATCTCTTAGATGGATATTCTTATGTTGGTTGTTGCCACATGGAGGTTCTCTACATTTCTCTAAATTTAATTTATTATTCTTATTTTAATTCACCTTCCTCTTCTCTTAATTAGGCTTAATTAGTTTAAGATTAATATTTATCCTTACAATTATGTCCCTCTTTCCCCTTTATCTAATTAAACTACATAATCTACATAGTGTTTTCCGACATGGGGAGGGTAGAGTTTTTAAGATAAAATATTTTATTTCTTCCTATGATCCTCTTAACCCAAGTTTTATTTTTGATTTAATTTCCTTGGTTACTAACATCATTTACCCTCGATGGAAATTCACCTAGTTTCATTTCTTGATTATATTTACTAATTTATTTATTTTTAATGATTCCAAGGTGCCAAGTTTGGGTCGTGCCCTTCAAGAACTTCCCTTGAAGCTACAAGGGTGCCACGCCTAACAATTTATTTGTGATCCCAAGGGTGCAAAGTTGGTCGTACTCTTCAAGAAATTCCCTTGAGGTTCCAAGGGTGCCACGCCTAACATTTTATTTTTGATGCCAAGGGTGCCAAGTTGGTCGCGCCCTTCAAGAAATTCCCTTGAAGTTCCAAGGGTGTCACGCCACTTGCCCTTCAAGCATTCAGTGACTACGAGGGGAAAGTATAGTGCAACGTCATAGACTACTATCATCTCTTATGTTGCTGCTATAGTGAGACTAATGGTGATGGGGATCAAGGAAGCTGCCCTTATACGCGCCCCCAGTAAACTAATTAAGCCTAATTAAGAGAAGAGGAAGGTGAATTAAAATCGGAATAATAAATTAAATTTAGAGAAATGTGGAGAACCTCCATGTGGCAACAACCAACATAAGAATATCCATCTAAGAGATAACTTGAGTTAAATTAGAGGGGTAGATATGGGATCAAATCTTGACTCATTAATTGACTTTAGTAATGAACCCAAATTAAGGAATAAAAAGAGGGAATAAGGAGACAACTAGGAGAATAAATAGGAATCTTGTTCAGGTGAGGAAATTATTAGTTTTAAATAAAAAGTTAAGTAAATAATTTTGGGTGACCCTTGATGAGAAAGTGACACATGGGTAGGTGAATAATCAAGCTTTTGAATTATAAAAGAAATATATATATAATTATGCATGACATGCCAAGTGTCATCTATGAGGACTCTTATAAAAGAAGGGGCAAGCCATGGGAGAAAGGACTTTTGGAACCCTATTGTGGGATGGATGATATGAGAGCAGTGATTACGAAGATATAGTGAGTTTGGTGAGGTAGAGGATTTTTGGAGAGGGGACTCTTGAGCCAAGGTGTGCTCTCCTGTGCCAGCTAGAGCTTTCCTCCATTGTACAACACCATTGCAGCTCGGGGGTCCGCGGGGAAGAATCGTACCCAAGGAGTAGGCTAGGAGGTTAACCAGTGGTTCTTCGCATTCGGATCAAGTGCGGCATCATTCACTCGTAGAAGTGACCTGCAACAAGGGAATGCTAGTACTAGCAGAGCAAGCAAAGTCTCGCCTTCTGGTGAACGATACATATGTATTTCATTAATAATTGATCTTAGTTAAAAGTATGTGAAAGTTATGATATGTTTCCTAAAATGAGTGTCAGTAATGTGTGTGTCGAATAAATTTGAAATCTCAATGCGTTTCTTTTTAGTCGTATTTGCTGTTAAAAAAAATAAAAAATTATATGTATTCCCTAGACTTGTTATCAGAGCCTAGGTTCACACACTCGGCCTAAGAACAATTATTATATGATAGAAAAAAAATAAAAATAAAATTTATAAATTTGGGAAGAGAATTACTAAGTTTGATTACGAGTGAAACTGAAACTAAATCTATCTAGGGTTATTAGAAGTATGAAATTTCATTTTTAAATCTCGATTTCATTTTCAAATTTTTGTTGTTTCATTTTTAAAGTCTAGATTCTTCATCACCAAATTATGTAGGAGAGAGGGAGGCTCTAACCTGCAAAAAAAAAAAATCATTCTGAACTCAGTATCTATAAATGAAAACTACCGGACATCTGGAAATGAAGAATTTAAAGTACCTAACCAAAATTGGTTGCTGCCCCCCTGAGCTCTCAGTTTTTTTTCTTTTGGGACATTTTTTTTCTTTCGTCATGTCATGTGAATTTGGGAAGCTTGTGATTTATCGACTGATCTCTAAATCTTTGCGTTCAGAGGCAATAACCTGCATAGACATGATAGTATTCAATTTTCCAAAACTTATATATCACAAAGAATTTTGACAATGAGAGAACTTGTTAAATATAATATGAATCTCTGGCCCTTTAGAACTCCAGCAACAAGGATTTTGATCTCCTTGGTGTCAATAGAACTACAAGTATTCCATCGGAAAACGGTTGATTCCGCTCGGATTGCCGAGAATATCGCAGAGTGAAAAATTGTGGTCTCCAACATAACGTTCGGACGAATTGCAAGGTAATTCTAGTTGACATGTCCTTGTTTTGAGATTGCTTTAAGAACATAGATTTAAAATAATCGAAATATTGGGATTTTGGGGGCTTATAGGTTGAGATTCAAATGACTGATCCGTAAGTATAAAATTCTGTAGGATGCAAAGAAAAGTGAGTGTTAGTGCTTCATGTGTCGATTAATTTTGGTATGCAAAGTAGGGATAATCTAGAGTGTAAAACACTAAGGACTTTAAATGTTTAAAGAATGACTTTGAAAATACAAAAAATCACTGAAGCTTATGGGTTTGTTTTGGAATTGAACTCTGATGCGAAGGTTCAAAAGACTTTTATACAAAAGACGTGAGAAAAATGTATGAAGAGAAATTTTATAATCAATGGATCGAGTTTACAGATTTTATCTAAAGATTGTGAATGTTTAAGGGTTTCTACACAAAACAGAGCTTCTGCTAGAAAGGTTCAGGAAATGTTTATGTATAAGTCTCGAGAAAAATGGATTAGGGGTGTGTTAGAATTAATGGATTCATATTTGCAGAATTTAAATAAATGCAGTCCAAATATTTAGGTGATTGAAGTATCGCAGTTTAAATAATGAATACTGTATAAATTAAACGGTGCTTCATTTCCATTGGACTGGGATTGGGATGGGAAAGTCACCCAACTATTACGCTGGTTTAGGCTTCCATGTTTTCTGTCTCTGATATTTTACCAGAAAGGATCGTTTTATTATTTGCATAGTTGAAAATGTGCAGGAGTTTACAGGTTTTTGAAGCCTTTGGTGGTCTAGAAAAACATTTTTGATTGTCACAAAAGATCATTCGTATATGTATCAATATTTTTAAAGCGGGGAGCTGTCTATTTCAACGGATGTAAACCCATTAATAAATTGAGCTCACCGTTAAATAAGCTGAACCCACCCCTATAATGGCAAGTGAAAAATAGGGTTTGTAGGTAACTTGCGAGTACCATACAACAATAAGTTCGAAAATTACATCAATAAGAACATCCCTGCCACGATTTGAACTTCGATCATTGTCACAACAATCACTTACCTCTAGGCCATAGCCTAGTGGACATATAAGACTGTATGTCTTTGGCCTTGTATTGAATTTTGTGACCTTGGTTTATGGGACTTTTTATCCCCATATAAAAAATAGGAAAGTTGAGAAAATATTTTATTCTGGATTAAATTAATGAATTTAATCCACGAGGTAAAAATGCCACTTCTTAGCTATAACGTCTCCTGGATCATTTGGTTTTCATGGGTAAAAAAACATCTTAGAGGGAATTATAATTGTAGGCATTTTATGTCTTGTCTTGTGGAATCACTCTCTCACATCACAACAAATGTGTAGTATCGGTCATGTTCATTTCAATCTCTTGGTATGTAGGGTGGTTAGTGTAGGATGTCAAATTTAAACATTGACTGCCTTGTTCTGGTTCCGGTTGATTTCTTTCTATGTTTTCTTTGTACCAAATATTGACAACATTTTAAAATAGAGAAAAATAGTTGACAGAACTGAGTTTGATAAAAGTAGCCAAATTGTGTGAAACACCCTGCAAAAGTTCTTCTTGTGATTCTGGTGAATCTTTGCAGATGATGTATAACAACAATTGTATTACAATGATCTACCAAGATATTTCCTGTGTTAAGTGAAGTCAAAGGTCAAAGTTAATTTTTATATTTTCAATGAAAGACATCTTTATATTTTATATAACAAATATATATGTTCTGGTGCTTGAGGTCCTGTTCCATAACAATGCTCAACATCATTACAAGAAGTACTCATTATGAGCTGAGCTCAGCTTGTCACATGTGGAAATTGAACTCTGGTGGGGAGGATAACAACATTTCTGCCAACCACCTGAGCTAAACCCAATTGACAAGTCAAAATTACTTGCATGATAAAAGTATCTCCATATATATGAGATTGCAAATACAAGCATGCATCCCTTTTTTTTTCACTGGACAGGATGAGTGTATTGAATTGAGACCAAGCCATGAAAGAAAGGGCAGGTGCCCAATTTATACATACCAAGGAAACTTGGGGGTTAAGTCATGCATGCCACCACAATATGTGAACCTAGATAAGTTTCCTATTTCTATTTGTATTTCTGAACATTTCCAGAAGTTTCCAATAGCCATTTTTGGAAGCAGTTTTCATAATCCAGCTTGTTAGGTTAAGTTTTATCTTTTTCAGATTTGCAAAAATCCTTTTCTGAATCTTAGTCTTGGTCTTCTGTGGAGTAACAATATTTGTATAAAACACTCATAACGGCAAAAAGGTTACAACGAGCAGCAATTATCCCTGTTTCGTCAGGGAGTAATATCCCATAAGTTTTTGCATGGCAAAGATCCATAAATTTCAATAATAAGACAATAGGATACAAACAAATTACCAATTCTACTTAGTCAAATATTTAACTTGTTTTCATTATTTTAAATAGATTACTTTGGTTATTACATGTAAATAATTAATTCAAATTGTGGGAGCTTATTGGATCATTTTATATTTATTTTAATCTATAATCGTGAAAAATAAAATGGTTCATCACATTGTTTATGTATGGAAATTATCAATTTTATTTTTCCGTAAGGAAGAAAGCGTCCATTCTATTAAATAGAAAGGAGTACATGGACTTAAATCATAAACAAAAATGCCCCGAGTAAGTAGTAGATCACGAAGTAGTTACTATAACTGAGAAAAAAACCATGACATAAGGTGCCAGACGCAGATGGTTCATGTAGAATCCAGGTTACATCAAAGGTCTAGAAATTATATGAGAAAATAGACGAAATATTCTTCCAGCAAAAATCCAAACAACAAGATATTAATTCAATAGTTGACTGATGGGACCACACAACCTTGATGTTTAAACTATCATAATTCATTCCCAAATATTGTTTTGGAGCTCCTACTAGAAACAATGTTGTTCACAAGAAAAATGATCTGTGGAGATAGAAATGTGCCCTTAAAAAAAATATGTAACCATCTTCTGCACAGAGAGCCTTCTTGGAGATAGAATCTATCTATATGTTCCACTCTTTGTGGATGTGCTGAAAAGGAAGATATTGAGTTATCTTTCAGGCCAGAAATTTTGTCCATCCAGTGGCTTAAGCTTAGAACCTGCATATTGTTGATTCAAGTGATCCAGTCAATGACACATTTTGAGTCATCAAAAGCCTCCTCGGAGTTTCACATATGAGAAACTCATTTTTCCAGATTGAAATATTTTCTTAGTGGAAAATAATATCAGTAACTACGAAGAAATGGAAATGTAGGCTTGATTGTCAATATTAGATTGAGGGGTACACAAATATCATGAATGGGGATTAGAGAATTTTATGCAGAAACAAATTTCCCAGAAGAATCGCAACTACAAAATAGAGGATTGACAGTTTAATAATGAGATATAACAGATTAACATAGTAATTTCGAAGAATTCCATTTTGCATTTGCTAAAATTAAGTGTTTCTTCTTAAATACCATAATAATTCATTACAAATAAAATTCTGATAATTAAATAAAAATTGAAAATTTTGGTAGCTAGCATACTAGAGTATTAGAATAATAAAAATGTCTTCCATTAAAAACAGAGTTATTTAAAAGTAATCATACAAGATTATATTTAATTTGACACCAATAAAAGGAAAGTAAAGGTAGATCAAGAATGTTTATGGGTTCAAACCCAAAGCATGAATTATTTATGAAAGTTAAAAGCGAATGCAGTGTGCAGCTCCCTCAGTTACTATCAACTCCAATGTTCTTCCTTCAGTGAATTAATCATCAAGTTTAGTGGTATAAAAAATCATTTTGGACGATTTGGGTACAGTGGAGCAACTGACTGTATATTTGGGTATGGATATGATAAATGCCTTTCAATAGTTAGGTCAGTTGAATTTATTCACTGTATATAAAAATGCAAATGCATTCGTATAATATTGAAATGATTTACCTCAATCGAGAATTATACTAGAACAATGACCTTGCAAGTAGTCACTATAATTTTATAGTGCTTCACACAAATTTCAAATTCCAAGTGATAGTAGAGGGTAAATGACCAAGAGAAGAAGACAACCTGACTATGAAATAGAGCCATCTTATAGTAAAAAGGAAAGTAATGAGCATGTCTGATAAGAAGATTCAAGAAACGTGCTCAAATTGCCAAGTTTGAGTTACTGTGGGGGTTGATTTTCAAATAGCTTGTTATTATTGTAATAAGAAGACTGTTTTATTTAGATTTAGTGATAAAATCTGTTTGAACAGGTGTAAGCCATAATTAGAGATAGGAAATTATGTTAAGATCTTTATTAATAAATAGAATATTTCAGATAAGCTATTATTAGAAGATTAATGTGATAGGGGAGAAGAGTTAGGCGAGCTTTTTTGTGGAGTGAAAAGCTCAGATTAGTGGAGTATTTATGTTAAAAAAACAAATAGATATCAGTCTAGGGGGATTTTTGCGAGCAATAATCTGTTTTAGTTTAAATATAAAACTTTGTTTCATTTTATATATAAAAAATCTACAGCTAAGGTTTGTGTACAAGCGAGGGACAAATCTGGCAATTCGATCTGGTTGATCTGTGTAATTAATGGAATAGATGTGGCTTGTGTTAATTGTATGCAATTTAATGCGTTCACAATTGCCTGAAGTGGTTCAAACTGTGGTTTTTATTTAAAATTGTTAAAATATATGTGTTATGACAAATCGTACGTGTTAAATATTGTGAGTGAAATCTCTTCCCACAGAGAACAACTTAGAATAGACTGTGTGGATTATTAGGGACAACACCGAATTATGGAAATTGCCGATTCCTAAAATCTCGCATCAAAGTTCTAGATATTGTCAATTGTCAGTTGTAATATCAATAAGGCGATTCCAACTGCAGTTGAGAACACAACAGATCTGTGGTAACATATGAGATTGGATATTCACTAGTTTTGCGATTAGCAACTCCTGCAGTTTCGCATTGGAGCATAGAAAACGCCAAATTATTGTGGCATATCAAGTTAAATGGTTGATATGATATTGGACAACCAGATCTGGTGACTATCCATAGTGTTATGTTTTGAAAATAGCCATTTGGGAAAATCGATGATTGACACCATATCAGTGCAGATTGAAGGGAGCGTATATCAAGTTTGTGTGATATTGCATTGCAATAGTTAAAAACATAAACTTGGGTGCATACTGTATCTCCAGGTGTGAACGAATTTTGCTCGCAGAACCAGACCTGTGGTAGCGATATATATAATATCTATTGATTAACAGTGTTCAACACTGTTTTGAAGGTTTTATGTTAGATCTGCATTTTTCTAATTAAGAGAATAGAAATCTTCCTGGATTATTAAAATTCTTGATTTTGATTCATATAAAGGGCTTTATTCATTAGATTGTATTACTTATCTAAGGTGAATTGGGAGTGTTCTTAAAACTAATAAAGTTGTTGTTGCGTCAAGGTTCATCTCTTCCTCAGGGGAAAATATAGAAAAACTGCACACAATTGATGGCAATGGTGAAGTTGCCAATAACTATTATAAGCAAGAGATGAATAATAGCCTTGCCAATGGAATAAGTAAAATGGAAACCATGCCTCCAGAAGTGCTAAAGTGAAATCAAAGAAATCTTATTGTTTCCTATTTCTCTGACTCAAAAAAAAAAAACTTGTATTATGAACATAGTATGAAGGATGATCCTAACAAGGACAATTGTTGGACATTACATCTCAAGCTCATGTTTGAAGGAACTATACTTGAAAGAAACTCTTGAATATTCAAGAGGTTAAAGGAATGAAAATGAGAAGCATTACATTTTATGACAATGTCTCATGAGGGCATAATAGAACTAATTAGGTAAAAATGATAAAAATAATAATAATAAATAAATTAGTTGAGAAAATTACTTAATCCAGAAGATGAAAACGATTTTGTTAATTGATTTTAATTCATTAGAAAAAATGTGCTTAATTTAAAAATTAGAGATACCTGTTACCAGAAGGTTAGCAAGAGTTTCAGGAAGGATTCCTAGGATATGTGTCGTCATTTTCCTTTATGTTTCGAGGACTTCGGGATGAAGTCCATTGTTAAGAGGGGGTGTATGTAGTGCCCACTCTAGTTTCCTGACCTTAATATGACATTATCTTAGACACTTTATTCTTTGAGGACCTCAGGTTGAGGATTCGGACACATGACACTATTATTAGCGATTGAGATATTCATGGTTGCGATGTTTATGAATGTTTTCCATTGATATAATGATAGAATGAATTGTTATGTATCTTATCTATCAGTGTTTTGATGATTGCAACATTAAATAGTTAAGTTTGGTCTCTATTTGAATCTATGATGAGGGTAGTGAAGAATATGTATGCGCTCTACTAAAACCATAATGATGATAAATTTGATGGATAGGTATATTTATATGATGTTACGATGTTGATAGCTTAATGAATATGTATGTTTCCATTGGTGATTATTGATGATAGCCACGAGGGATGTGTCCCCTATGTTACGTGCTTTCTTTAGTTCAGACTTACAATGGACAATGATGTGAATGACTAGGAATTGTTAATGATGCTATTATGATAATGACTAACATTGAGAAACCTTGTTACTGATGATTATTGAGTATGGCAGGAAACCATCAGAGGCACTCACATATGACATGTTGATGACACCTGGTTTGACGAAAATTCATATTATTTTATCTTTTAAAGTCTAAGTCGATCTTGAAATCTGTCATATATGTTTAACTATATTCTGATGATATGTTAATGGTTGCAGGCATAGATTAGTTTCTTAACCGAATGACCCACATATGGGTGATGGGGTTGTACAGGTGGATGGAACTACATGGGAGGGGTAGGACAGAGTTCGTGATCTCACCCACTAGCACTCCCGACATGACTTGGGCTGGGAGGGTTGAAACACCTTCGCCTTGAAGATCACGATGTCATGAGGGCAGGTCCCAAAGTTGGGTCGCTCATGAGGAGTTTACTGGGGGGCGCGCATCAAGGCAGATTCCTTGATCCCCGACACCATTAGTCTCACTATAGTGGGCAACATAAGAGATGATAGTAGTCTATGACATTGCACTATACTTTCCCCTCGTAGTCATTGAATGCTTGAAGGGTAAGTGGCATGGCACCCTTGGAACTTCAAGGGAATTTCTTGAAGGGAACGACCAACTTGGCACCCTTGGCATCAAAAATAAAATGTTAGGCGTGGCACCCTTGGAACTTCAAGGGAATTTCTTGAAGGGCACGACCAACTTTGCACCCTTGGCATCACAAATAAATTGTTAAGAGAACAGGAGGAGACACTATTTATGGGTACCTAACAATTTATTTGTGATGCCAAGGGTGCAAAGTTGGTCGTGCCCTTCAAGAAATTCCCTTGAAGTTCCAAGGGTGCCACGCCTAACATTTTATTTTTGATGCTAAGGGTGCCAAGTTGGTCGTGCCCTTCAAGAAATTCCCTTGAAGTTCCAAGGGTGCCACGCCACTTGCCCTTCAAGCATTCAGTGACTACGAGGGGAAATTATATTGCAACGTCATAGACTACTATCATCTCTTATGTTGCCTGCTATAGTGAGACTAATGGTGTTGTGGATCAAGGAATCTGCCTTGATGCGCGCCCCCCAATAAACTCCTCATGAGCGACCCAACTTTGGGACCTGCCCTCATGGAATCGTGATCTTCAAGGCAAAGGTGTTTCAACCCTTCCAGCCCAAGTCACGGCGGGAGTGCTAGTGGGTGAGATCAGGGACTCTGTGCCACCCCTCCCATGTAGTTCCATCCACCTGTACAACCCCATCACCCATATGTGGGTCATTCGGTCAAGCAACTAATTTGTGCCTGCAACCATTAACATATCATCAGAATATAGTTAAACATATATGTCAGATTTCAAAATCAACTTAGACTTTAAAAGATAAAATAATATGAATTTTCATCAAACTAGGTGTCATCGACATGTCATATGTGAGTGCCTCTGATGGTTTCTTGCCATACTCAATAATCATCAGTAACAAGGTTTCTCAATGTTAGTCATTATCATAATAGCATCATTAACAATTCCTGGTCATTCATATCATTGTCCATTGTAAGTCTGAGCTAAAGAAAGTACATAACATAGGGGACACATCCCCCGTGGCTATCATCAATAATAATCAATGGAAACATACATATTCATTAAGCTATAAACATTGTAACATCATAGAAATATACCTATCCATCAAATTTATCATCATTGTGCTTCTAGTAGAGCGCATACATATTCTTCACTACCCTCATCATAGATTCAAATAGAGACCAAACTTAACTATTTAATGTTGCAATCATCAGAATACTAATAGATAAGACACATAACCATTCATGCTATCATAATATCAATGGAAAACATTCATAAACATCACAACCATGAATATCTCAATCACTAATAATAGTGTCATGTGTCCGAATCCTCAACCTGAGGTCGTGAAAGAATAAAGTGTCTAAGATAATGTCATATTAAGGTCAGGAAACTAGAGTGGGCACTACAAGATGCAAAACAGACTCCATGGATGCAAAGGTGACCCATGGTGAATTCTTTGAGGAAGGGTGACTTGATGACGCTGCCACACAATATAGGCCTAGTGGGAACCATGAAAACATGAGCGAATTATGGTTACTCATGATGAAAATTGACAAGTGAGATGACAAATACTAGGGTAAGGTGGTCCATAAGGTACAAGCATCGAATGTAGAGGAATTCAATTTTGAGAAGCGATAGAGTGACCCTTCTTGGAAAAATGGCTTTGAGGTCAAGTGTCAAATCATTAAAATAAGAGAGACCCATTAAGTAATCAATGAGATATTTCCAATGGTGTTGATGGTTCATGAAATGGAGCTATAGTCTAGTCACAATGTGCACCAAAAAAATTGTTGATTTTCCTATAAAAGTGTGTTTTCCCTCCAATTTGAGCGAAGGCCCTACATCTTGTGGATATCATAGCACACAAACCAACAATTGGAACTAGGATCTTTTACTTTAGTAAAGTGGCCTTACTTGCCTAAAGATGGCCTTAATGCTTCTTGGAATGATGGTTCTTGGTGAAGAATTAAGGGAAGAGGAAAACAAGAATGAACTACTAGAGAAGGTCTAGAATCATCCTCACCTACAAAGTCAAACATGGGCACTATATGTACATATAGTAGAATATTTGAAGATATGGTATCAAACATGTATGGTATATGATGTTCATATGGCTCACCGAAGGGTTTGGCAGGAAAAACTATCCAAGGAATGGGCGGATAATCGCCCATACCTAGATCTAGTGGGAGCTTGGTTGAGAGTTATGTTAATGAATTAATAAAATGTCCAGGGGAAAACCATCATGCCCCAAAGCATGGGATACTAATTGCAAACATATGTGATGGAAGGGACCAATGCAAAGGTGGTTATGATGCCGCTTAGCAAGAGGAGTTTGTGGTGTGCCATTGTGTTTCGAGTGCCCAAAAAAGGGATTCAAGCATCTCAGCCCAACTTGGCACAACATCCTCCAAAGGATTATAAGGAGATGTAGGGGCCTATGTGACCCCCCAGTATGCTATGGACATACTAGACATATTTAGATTAGTGGACTCTAAATATGGAAGCAAGTACGCATGATGGTGTATATCATCCTAAGGATAATTAGGGGTAGTCATGGCTTCCATGATGTCCTCATCATAATGGAAGATGAGGAGATGGGAGGAAGATTAACTACATGATGTGACAGCAGTACCTGGTGCATCGTCCTAAGAAAGAAGGTTCACATACGCATCATCTTAAATGGTAGAAAATGAGCTAGTAGATTGAAGATTTATCGATGTTGAGGCTCAGGCTTTCGATGAAGGAACTTCGATAGAAGTGTGCGCAGAAACCTCAGAGGGGTTTTCTTTCAAGGAACTCAAGGATGACAAGAGGTCAAGGCTATGGCTCATCAATTCCATCATCTCGACATCATGGGGAGAGATCATAATGGTGGGACCAAATTCCCCCTATTCTTGTGTACTACTAGTACTAGAATGCACGGGTAGAGGAGTAGGTGATCCACTATGAGTGGCCTCATGTTCGCGAAGCACCTCAAAGAAATCCACAAAATTTGTTGAGATGAGGGAAACAATGGGAATAGTGACCATGATGATTGCACAAGGCACAAGGGTGATTTGTTTGTAATGTTTTGAGTTTCTTGGTTGGTCTCAGTAAGGTAATTTAGACCTCAGAGCTAGTTGACTTAGGGAACGTTTCTTGGACCAAAGGTTTGAGATGAGGAAGTTTAGGAATATTATTGGTGGCAGGCCCAATAGCTTTACACGAAGCGCATAGAGGTGATGTATTTTGGTTTTTGGGGCTAGAGGAGCTTGGTTAGCCTTGTACTTAGGTTCTTTGCTCTTGAATTTCCCCTCTGTCTGGATGATTTCGCAACAAGATTTGCTTCCTGTTGATGTTATGAAGGAGCTAGAGTAGTAGTAGAGGCCATAGGGAGTAGTTCAACTGGGGTCAAACCATGATGAGGTCTTAGCTAACCAAGAAAAGTGCTTGCAGGGGATCAACTTACCATACTGGGATCCCAAAATTCATATTATGGAGGACCAATGAAGCAACAACATGGACATAAAATATTCTTGGAGGAGGAAACAAGAAAGGTATCGGGCATGTAGGGTAATGTCCCAATGGAACAACTCTTGGATAGTTGAGACCTGGAGGAACAATTCCAGGTGGGAACATATGAGAGGCACCCACAAATAGAGGATGTCATGGGGCATTAGATTCGGACGGCTCAGCTGAGAGAGTAACAATAGGGTTTTGGGGAGCTAGTTGTTGATCAAATACACTAGACTTATTGTGAGAAGCGCATGACATTTGTAACATGCAAACACTCAAAGAGCTAGGTTGTGAGATGAGTGGGGGAGGATGAGGGAAAGCACCCAACAACGAGGAACCTATGTAGACTATAGGTGAAAAACTGATGAGAGGAGTGGCAAACTATTTATCGGACATCGACGAGATAATGAACTCAGTGGAGGTTACGGATGTCAGCTCTTAGTATGTCAACTAATCAATCGTGAGGATCTTCCCTTCATGGGGGAAGCACATCTTGCATAAAACCGCAGATGTGACGGTTGACATCGCATGTGTGTAACTATGACCCAAGAGAATTTTGTAATATAGAGGGGCATCAATAACCTCAAAGTCTACATGGACAATCTTACTCGGAAGTGTCACTAGACAATTACGATACATGTCGGGAGGCTCTGAGGAGTGACTGTCCCAAGAAAGCAAAGTGAGGTGAATGGGGAGAGCTCAGGTGACTTAAGTTGTTTCCAAATAGAAGTAGATGTCATATAGGTGGATTTATTTTCATTAATAATGCATCAGGAGATGAGGGCATTATAGACTTCGATTCGTATTTGGAAAGCAATGGATGAAGGTAATGGGAGATGTTCTGATGGATCAACTAGGAAGATAATCAAATGATCGTGAGAAGGATCTACTTCACCCAAAGAAGTTAGTAGAGATTTCTTTCCAAATGGGCACGACTGGAGAACTTTCAGAATCGACATCACAACAAGTGATTATGCCAAGTCATCTACAATATTGTCTGTTTGGGAATCTCGGTTAGAAAGCCACGTTACAGTGTAATCATCCCTTTATGATCTTAGGAATTTCCTCACCTTTAGGTTGAGGGATCTATAGCGAATCATTTGGTATCATAACAGGCTCAATAGCTACTTTGGTTTTTGACTCAATGGTAGACGAAGTTGATGGCTTATCATATTGATGCAAATGAGTTTCCACATAGATATCAGAGGGATTAAACTCATCAGAATTCATCATGAGGATTTGGTAGTCACAAGGACTAGAAGGCTATGGGTGATGGGCTACCTAACCTTACTGAGCTTGAGCAGCAACAAATCCTTGTCGAGGGAAAGGATTTGTAAGCATTGTTAGTTGAGATGGCATAGGATTCCGAGGTGATTAATGGATGGGCAGTTGAGCTTCCCACATTTGGCACATCTAGGGTAAGAGAGAACATTCATGTGTATAATGGCCATGTACACTAAAACATGCACAAGGCTTGTTCATATGAATAACCTTGTTGTACTTGGGTTGACTTCCCTATTGCTAGTTGCTGGTGTTAGGTTGGTTCCTGTGGGGTTCACTAGGCTGATTACTTTAATTACCCTTGTTACCCTTGTTATCTTTCCCCTTGTTCTTTTTCTTCAAATTTTAGGGACTGGTTGCACTCTACTATGAAAACACTCGAATCTGACGGGGTGGTGGCTACTAGGGCTCACGATGCATGGGAGGCCATGACAATAATGTTTGAGGGGCTAGAGCTCTCGACTATGCATAGGGATAACATGGTGGAGGACCAACATTTTGGTAGAGAGGTTGAGAATTGGCTGGCCGTGAAAACATGTTTCTAGCAGGACGGGCATAAGTTTTGGAAGAACTAGTTCCTCCGTGTGGATATCCATAAACTTACTGAGTATATGGAAAATTATGTGAAAGGGCTCCAATGATACCATTGGCGGTGGGAGATTCACCTAGCATATTAGCATCCCTAGGATGGGGGATGTCTAGAATGATGGTATAGACATAACTAGATTGTGCATAAAACAACTAATATCTCAGGGCATTTGGAGAGATTCTTCATCTGTTTGAGGAAAATGGGATGTGAAATCTTTGTCAATTGGTGATAAAAGGATCCTAACGAACAAATTGAGGTATACACGGTCTTCAAAAGGTGAGGTGTGGCATGTGCTCCTCCTTCTACACCATTCCTGAACATGATAGAAAAGATGGGTGGCAGAGGACTCACAAAACGAGGTCAAGAGCTTTGTAACAGTGTCGTATCATAGAGGCAATTGAAAATATGATAGGAACTCTTTATCAAGCATCACGAAAATGGAATGAGATGGGGCGAGTTGGTCTACATACCATTTTGCAGCATCTCTAGTGAGCATACATTGGAACATCCGAAGATGAATGGAGTCATCAGTAATGGAATTAGATGAACACCACATGTGGAAGGAGAGGACGTGATTGGTAGGATCCTCTCTAGAATTACGCTCAAACTTTGTTATGTCATAGGGAGGCTTAGTCACCATAGCTTACCATCTAGCATCATCGTGTATAGGGTCATTTATTAACTGCCTAAAATCCAGGAAGCTTAACCCAACTATGAAAGGTAGCATAGGAACTACCAGAATGGTTCCTCAGATGGTTCCCCTAGATGTGACCACCAGAGAAAAATGGAAGCCAACACTAGGTTGGGTTCCTACAATAATAATGGGTCCAAACATGGTGACGATATGTAGTGAAGTAGGTTCAGAATGAGATGAGGAATCAGATGAACCAGAAGAAGAATCAGTATGGGGAAGCAAATGAATATGAACTCAAACCCTGTGGGGAGGAGTAATATTCCGAAGTAGAAACTGGGGATGAAGGCCTAAGAGTCTCTGTGATAAATTCCTTGGTGGCGCAATCGTGGAAAGACACAAGTGACACAGAAATAGTGAAGGGATGTCAACAATATGCTTTTGTCTCTGTGTGGGAATATAAATTAATTATGTTAAGTCTTGGCTTGGTAGTGTAAATGAAGTGGTATTCACTTAAGACGTGCTTGTGTATGCAAGTGTTTTTATTAATGAAACCGAGATTGTGTTTGAAAAAAGAAAAAATATTGCTAAAATTAAACTGAAATTGAAAACAAAAAATGAAAAGCAAATTAATTAACTAAACCCCACCCAAACTGTGTTTTCAAGCATTGTTCCAATTGGTGGAGAAATCAACTAAAAATACACTAAAAAGGCCAAGATATCTAAGCATCGGTGTCACTAGGATCAAACGAAACTATGTTGCTGGAAAGTGGTGCAACAAGAAAAAAAAACTAGAGAGGAAAATCGCTGCAAAATGGTAGGGATATGGGTGTAAAATTTAGGGCAACCGATGGGACCCTAAGGAAAATGACCAAACAAGGTTTAAGATGAAACTTTAGATGGAAATAACCTGTCTTTGAAGATATAAAATGGAAGGGTACAAATCTAGAAAATGTGGTTGAAAGTGTTGCAGAAACTCAGAGTTCTTTCTTAGCTAAACTCCTCCTATAAAGGTGGAAGCATACTAGAAGCCCTAACAGGATAAATTCCACTTCAACAAGTAAATCAATGTACATCAGGTTATAAGCATGATAGGATAATGGTTAGCCAACCCAATAGACAGTTCTCAGCAAAACCCAGAAATAGATCTAAAAAATCCTGGAAACCCTAAAAATCACAGGTATTGACCTCATTCCAAGGAGATCACATTTTTGGGGCTAAAATGTGTGCTTTGGACCTCCAAATCACACTTTTGGGGCAGAAAAGTGCAATTTATGCTCCTTGATTCCAAGTCACCAAGTCTCAGAAAATATTGTTGTCTCTGTTGTGACTGCTTCCTGCGACCTGCGGAAAAGACCACAAAAATTCCGAAAGTTATAAATTTGGGAGATCTGGGGCTAAAAAGCTGGTAAAAAACATTATGAGAATCAAAAAAGAAGAAATTCTAAGCTGAAAACTGAAGGTGACCTAGGTTTCTTGATCATAAGTAAAAACTCTGTGTAGTCACCAATTTTGTTATAGTGTTTTCTTCGCAAAGGTGTACAGAAATAAATCACCTAAGACTATGGATGACAAACAATCTCAATAATATAAATGGTTGCTAAACATTGTAGATTTGCAGTAAATGATAGAAACAAAAACTGCCAAATTCCTAATCTATGCCAGAATCATAGTTAGACAACAAAATGAAATTGTAATAAATGTGGGTAACTCCAATAATCCAATGGAAACCAAATATACTAAGAATATATTTTATTAAATAGCACTTATGAAGGGAACAAATAAATCGTGTCCCCTTCTATGAGATGGGTTTTTGGATATCCTCAAACGTCTTCACCTTTTGTAGATTATCTCTCCTCTATAATGTAGAAACCCAATAAATAAAATGTTTGAGCTCAATGGGAACTCAAATGGAATGAAAAATAGTGTGTGACAATGATAATAATTAGAGTTACAACAACGAGTGCAATAATGCAAATAATCAAAAGTGAATAATGAATGCAAAACCCTTCTATTTGTAACAAAATATTAGGTTATCCTCAAATAATAAGCAATAATAAAATATTATTAAACCCATTCTAGAAATAAGCACTTGGAATATTTTATTATATTTGGTTAGGACGGAAAAAATGTTTAAACTTTTATTTTGAAATAATAAATAGATAAATGATTTATTTATCATCTCAAGAAATATGGTTAAGGAGTAATAAACAAATAATTATTTATTTAATTACTCCTAAGGGATTTAGTCAAACTTGACAAGGAATAATAATTAATTTGTGATTAATTAATTATTGCTAGAGAAAAACAAGATAATAAAAAATTTATGTGTTTATTTTTCATAACTCGGTCGAATGTGATAAGGAATATTAAATAAAAAATTGTTTAATTAATTATTCCTAGAAGATAATTAGATAAATATGATTTATTTAATTATTCTTCATGGGTTTAATTATAAATTACTTAACAAATGTGGTTTATTAAGTAATTTCTCAGAGTGAAAGAAATTTTACTATGATAAAATTGGCCCTATATGTTGTACTTCGGTCCATCTAGTAAATTATGGATAGATGATTAGCTTTTTGGTGATAACATCAACATTCAAGCTCTTATGGACCACATTTCACAATGTTTCATACTAGATAAACCTATAAAAAACTCAAACAACATAGGCCATATTTCATCCCATTTTTACACTAGACCCTCTATGACTCCTTCTCTCACACAACTGAATACAAACGCCACACCTAAACTCTCTTCAACTCAAACAACCCCTCAAAAGTAATCATAACTCTCAAAAAAATATACTCATATAATCAAACTATCTTGAACCCTCTCTATTTAGTGGCATACATGCATTTTACTAACAATAAAACTAAAACTCTACTCTCATGCTCAACAAAGCCCCAAAAAGATAATCAGCATCAATATTATGCCCCATGAACCAAGACTATTCCATTAATATATCACTATTAGCATACATACTCTTACCACACTCTCTCAATTAGCCAATACAACTCAACCACATAATGGACAACTACATAGAATTCCATAGAAATAGATTACATAATCGACCTCTACAATAAATGACTCAGTCATCAACACACAAGAACATTGTGTATCATATTGTTTGTTGTAGAAGACAAAACAAACAAAATAGTATCAAATCCATTCTCTATTATAGGTATGATGCTCTATCTCTGAACTGATATGAAATAGCTACACAAGATGCCCTTGGCACCCATAATCTTTGTTAATCTTCTTCAATGATCTCTGCATACTAATATTCAATGATATATTTTTCAAAATAGAGCTGTGGTCACATGCTCTATGCACTTAATACCCATCTCCAATATATAAATTCTTCATGAAGTTATTTTGTGATGTATTTTCCATGTGGACCTTGCTCCAACTATGAATGCATAGCTAGCTTTGAGTATTACAAGGAAACAAAATTTTAATTTTAATCCATCAAACCTCTCTTATCTCTCTTCTTTGAACATGTTACACATATTTAAGTCACACTCTCAATCCATGTGCACTGCCTCAATTGCAATCCTTCTAGCTCTTGCAATCATTTCACATCCATCACATTTCAACAAGCATGCATTATCGAAAAGAAAAGTTACCTAAGGTAACCTTGGATCAATGCATAGTATATTTAGTTAAAATGTTCAACACTTCAACAATGAACCAATTCACACCACTAGTGAAACAACAAAGACCACATTAACTCATCAAGATTATATCAACTCTTCCTTCTGCCAAATCAACTATTAACCCACTACATTCCCACAATAATTACATAAGGATCGATTGTGATTTGACAAAGTGAACATATAAATAACCAACTAAATCAATTTGATCCACTTCAACATACCAAATCAACCATTTCCATAAAAATCTAGTGAATGTTCCTTTCCACATTAAAGTCCATATCAAGACCAGATCAATGTATACATTAATGATGAGATCAATTATCTCAATCAGAATCAAGTCTCTCACACCCATTTCACTAGCATTATATATTTTTTTTGGAGTAACTTAGTTACCTAAAGTTTATGTTGTAATTTTGTATATCAATTAATAGTAAAATTGCAAAGAACTTAAAAGAACATGGTTTTTTATTTATTTTGTTTTACCTCATGACACGATGCTCTATATACAACAATCAATGTTGCCCACCCCTATATTTTCACACCATGTTTCACATGCTCTGTTTTTGGGAATAATATGTTTTTGATTTTCATAAGTTGAGTTTCACATGCTATTATAACCCCTGGCTTCTAGACAATAACACTTTAACTTTGTGTTACTCTAAATTCTAGCGCTTACATTACTCCTAAACTCCTAAGCCTTATGTATACTATGGTTTACCTAACCGATACTATTCCACAAATCATAGCATGTTGAATTTAAATCTATGCTTAGTTTATTTAACGGAGACACACTTGGCATGTTTTTCATGTTTTAGCATAATGGCACATGGAAACTATCATTCTACCCCACAACTCAATGATGGCCATGTATCCCGCTTCCCCAAGGCTATCACGCGGTTTTCATCTAGTACCTTGTACTGCTGATGTGGTGAATGGTGTGGATTCATTTCATTGATCCAACGATGGAGGCCTTTGTCGATTTTTCAAACCCTAATATTTTTCAGGGTTCATTCCCAAATTCATTTCATTTGTGACTCTATGGACTTCTCTCCCTTTGGGTAGAGGTATATCGAGGCTCTACTATTTCCACTGTAAAAACCCTGTAACAATTGGCACTCGTAACTTTTCTTTAGGGTAGGTTTATAAACACCTGGTCTATCCTTCACTATGCTAGTGATCAAGGATGTTGATCTCTGGAATTATATGTCTTCTTTTGTAAATTTTGTCTATCATTCCCAAAGCATAGTGAGTTTTAGTATTTAATGAGTTTTTTCTTCTCTTTAATTGTTTTATTTTTCCATCCATGAGATGGCTTCACCAACACATTTTTTATTTGTAGGTTTCTGTTGTAGGTAAATGCTAAGTTTAGTGTTTTGATGTGTGTTTTATTTTCCAAAGGAACACCCCTACTTGTAGTATGATGGCCATGGTCATTGGCCCTTTATCATGTAATTTAAATTAGCACCTTTCATTTTACTGGTTCCATTTCACCCCTGGTGTCACGACCCTACACTAGCGGTAATCTTCCAACCATTTATAGCGAGGTGCAGCACCGCTGAACACTTTCTTTTCACCAATACTTATGTTCATGGACTAAGCCTTAATATTCCATACTTAGTTTATTTTTTGTTACCAAGTATTATAATTAGCCTTTATACAAATGAATACCCATACACATTCATTATCATCAACAATTATACATAAGTACATAATTGCATAGCAATATAAAGGGAGGGGCAACTCCCTGTAATATGAGTCTGCCCAATATCAATATATATAATTTCAACTTTTCCAAAACATCAGTTGAATCTTGGGAAACCCAAAATTTACACTTAGCCAATTTTCAACTTCGTCATGTCATTGACCCAACCTAGGAGTGCCTCGTGATAACCGAGTCACCACACCGGGTAATCTCCACACGAGACAAACCTTTGTTTCACCCAACCAACACTCCTCCATTTCACCATGCATGATGCACCCTGCCCGGGTCTCCCTCCGCACGATCCATTGTTCTCCATTCACCAAACTCCCCAATTTGGCATGCACAAGCGTCGTCACCTGAGTCATCCACCACCCTTCGATTGGCTTGTTTCGTCTCACTTCACGACTTCACTTGAGTCCACCCACAACTTCACTCGAGTCTACCCAAATGACCTCACATAAGTCTGCCCAATGACTTCACGTGAGTCCGCCCAAACAACCTCACCCGAGTCCACCCAAACGACCTCACCCGAGTCCGCCCAATGACTTCACCTGAGTCTGCCTGAATGACCTCACCCGGGTCTACCAAAATGACTTCGCCCCAGTTTCACCAAATGACCTCACCCGAGTTCTGTTTTTCTACGTGTTGTCACCTGAAGTATAGGCACATAGACCTGCACCCTACGTGCTTCTAGACTTGTGCCTCAACCAACTTGTAATAGAATTGTGTCCATCAAATGATGCCTTTGTCTCCACAAATGCTCATCCATATATATGGGTGGGTGGTGGGTTTTGTCACCTGGCCAAGCTATGCCCAACGCCCAAGCCGACTCATTCAACATGCTGTCTTTGCCAGAGAGGAGGGTTGGCCTGCCCAACTCATGGGACCACCCTCTCAAGTCACCCAAAATCCTATAGACTCACCCTCAACTTTTTTGTTTCACATTTTTTATAAGCTACTCACTCGTCCTCCACAGGATGGTAGAGTCTCAGACCGTATGTCCATACATCCTCCTCCACCTAAAGTCATTGTCTTCCTCAACAATATGACATCCCAACAATAATCTGCCACTAGGATAATCATCACATCCTTGATCGATGATATCAACCAGCCCATATACTTCAAACATCCCTGCAACATATGCAAAACGACTGTCTTCACCATGTGTCGTCCCATCTTGTGAACTCTCATCATGATACTCCAACATAATGCCAACATCTTTCTGCACATTGAAGTCCCACATGACTCGAACTAGTCGGGTAGCTAATACAACTATCATGTTCTCATCTAAGAATGCACACCCTTATGTCATCATCAGTCCTTCTCTGACTTCTGCTACATCTTGGACTCATCAAGAATCTATCACATGCTCAGGTCCATGGAAACTCCATCCCATCTGAAACATGTCCATACAGTCCATGGTTTTGTTGTACAAGAGTGTACAACCTCTCCATTAACTCATAAAACATCTCCATGTCACACAAACAAATCCTTCAGCACAACATTACTGCATCGGCACTCATCGTAGTATGCCCATATGTCACCTCCATAAGAGCTTTCACATCATTTCCCTACATAAGACTGTCACGCTTCATGTCTCGAGCCAGATGTCCATGACTCTAGTTGTCCATGATATCCAACCATGTAGACCTCATCCTAACATCTGTTCATCTGCATCCATGTTTGCGATTCTGTCATAGCCTTTCTTCAAGGCCCCCTTGTCAAGGTGGTGCAGTTCCTTCCATCCAAGGTCCCTGCACCAACCTATCTCCAAGGTTGTTTATCAAGAAGGGAGGGCCAGCAAGTTTCCTCCTTGACTCTCATCCACTCATGTATTAGATTGGTACTATGTCCTCAAGTATTTGTGCATGGCCTCAAACTCCTCACATGTACAACTAAGCTCACCAAGCTTGTCTTTCATCAACTGAAAGTCATATGTGCCCATAGCATACCTGCAAAACTCCACTATGCTAGCTATATCTCTACCTGCATAATACTTTCTAACCACTGCTCCTAAAGCAGTACTCAGAATCCCTTCATCTACAACTCCATTTTGAAGGCCTTCTCTAGAAGATGTCTTTGTCAAGTGCTTCAGTATTTGTGAAATTGATCTCCCACTTACCTCCTTCTCCCTCGCTCTTGCAACGAAGTCAATCAACTTCCCTTCCTTTGTTGTTTGAGTCATACTCCCAAGTCCTCTTCGCTCCACATCATCATGCTTCACATTTGGATATTTGGGATACAAAGTCATAGAATTCATCCTCGGTCTATACCCCAAGCAAATCCTTCTATTCATCGGAACCAACATAGTTCTCCCTTCAGCCGTGATTAAGAGAATGGCCTAGTCCACCATTGGTATGGCTTGTGCAAGATTCTTGAAATCTTTCCCCAACACCATAGAATGATCATCCATGTCCATGATCCTCAAGTCCAACTTTCCAAACCATGAGCCCACTCTCACCTGAGTGTCTCTATCACACCAGTAATATCATTCATGGTAGATTTGACTACTTTGAAAGCACTCCAATCTTTCTCCATCTTAGCTTTCTTCCCAAAAAACTTTGTTGCCTTCCTACTTAAGAAGTATGAGTAACTCCTGTATCCAGCAAAGATGCAAATCTCTTGCCTTTCACAGTCACCTGCACAAAACTTAGCTTCAAGGCATCACCTCCTTCCGTCGACTTTATCTTGTGTCTCACATCAGCAACCTTCCTCAGGAATTCGGCCTTAGAAGTGTCCATTGGTTTATGTTCGAATTTGACATCTCTCCTAAGTTACTTCACTTCCTTTCTTGGAGCTTCTAAGCAAATCGATGCTGGTTCAGCTTTATTTCCTTCAAGCTTGTCCTCCATCACATTCTTCTCAAGTGCACCAACTAAGTGTCCATTGACTGCTTCCATATAAATAATCTTTCGAACATCCCCTGGATTGTCATGGTAGTAGTCCCCTAACGTGTCAATGTAGTCGAGCTCATCCTCCTCTATTACAACAACCTTCTTACCAAGAAAGTTCTTCTCTATCTCCTCCTCAAGCTGCTTGACTTCGATCTCCACGATGGCACTTTCCTTCCTTAGTCAAACTCTCTCATCCAAGAGTTCTTGAAGACTAAGACCATTCCATTGGATCTCATCATCAAGTTTCCTAGGTTCAATGTCCATCGCACTCCCACATTGGTTCTTGAGCTCTTCAAGTTCTTCTTTTAGCTTCAAACAACCTTCCCGAATCTTCATATTCTCAGCCTTCATCGTAACCCATTCAGAACTCCATTTACTCAACTGTTCCAACACTTTGTACTCGAAAGCTTCACCTGCATTATGGCTAGATTTACTTGCCATAAGTTCTTCTACCATCTTTTCCATTCAGCCTTCTTCACCATTCACCTGCAAAACTTGAACTTCCTTTCAAGTCTTTGGTCTTGTAGAATCAGTTCCTTGATTTAGTTCACCAAGTATTTTGCAAAATTTGGACCAGCTCTGATACCAACTGTCACGCCCCTACATTTGTAGTATTCTTCCAACCACTTATAGCGAGGTGCGGCACCACCGAACACTTTCTTTTCACCAACACTTATGTTCATGGACTATGCCTTGACATTCCATGCTTAGTTTATTTTTTGTTACCAAGTATTATAATTAGCCTTTATACAAATGAACACCCATACACATAAGTACACAATTGCACAATAGTATAAAGGGAGGGACAACTCCTTGCATTATGAGTCTGCCTAATATCAATATATATATAATTTTCAACTTTTCCAAAACATCAATTAAATCTTGGGAAACACCAAATTTACACTTAGCCAATTTTCAACCTCATCATGTCATTGACCTAACCTAGGCACACCTTGTTGTAACCAAGTCACCACACGGGGCACTCTCCACACGAGTCACACCTCCATTTCACCCAACCGGCACCCCTTTGTTTCACCATGCATGTTGCGCCCTACCTAGGTCACCCTCCGCATGATCCACTATTCACCATTCACCAAACTCCCCAACTTGGAGTGCACAAACGCCCTCACGTGAGTCACCCGCCACCCTTTGGTCGGTTCATTTCTTTTCACCAGATGACTTCACCTGAGTCTGCCCACGACTTCACCCGAGTCCACCTAAACGACCTCACCCGAGTCTTCCCGATGACTTCACCCAACTCCACTCGAACAACCTCACCTGAGTCCACCCGACTTTGCCTCAATGACCTCACCCGAGTCCGCCCAAAATACTTTTCTTCGGTTTCGCCAAATGACCTCGCTCAATTTCTATTTTTCTATGTGATGTTTGCCTAAAGTATGGGCACATAGACCTATGCCCTATGCACTTCTCGACCTGTGCCTCAACCAACTCATCATAGAATTGTGTTGATCGAATGATGCCCTTGTCTCCACAAACTCTCATCCATATATACGCGTGGGTGGTAGGTTGTCACCCAGCCAGCCTATGCCAAACACCCAAGCTGACTCGTTCAACATGTTGCCTTCGCCCGAGAGGAGGGTCAGCCCGCCCAACTCATGGGACCACCCTCTCAACTTGCCCAACATCGTATAAACTCACCCTTGTCTTGTTCATTTCGCATTTTTCACAAGCTACTCACTCGTCCTTCACACAGTGGTAGGAACTCGTACGGCAGGTCCTTACACGTAGGGTGTAGTGAGTTCTGATTTCAAACCCTCGCCCCTTTGTCATATTTCCTTCCTTTTATTCTTCTCAAATATATATTAGTGGATTGAAATATATTCCAAGGATTTTTCTTCTTTTCTCTCCTTGGAAATTATTTCCATTGAGAATTATAAATTGATCTCTAATTTTTTTCTCAGGGTTTTCAACTTGACTTGGGAATGGTGCAAGAGGCTTTAGCAGAGACCTAGAATTATTTTCCACCTGTTGCACTGATAATTTTTCAGTAGTTACTAGTTGTCATTCTATTCTTCCTCTCCATATTTTGTGGCTAAAGAAACCCTTGTACATATCCTAATAAGTACTTTATGAGTTTCGTTGGAGGAGTAGTAGTGACAACTACAAGAGATATGCTAATAGGTATTCCATCTGCCTTACCTTATGCTTAGTCTTAATTTGTTCTTATTTCACTTCCCCTTAGTCAAATTACTCATTTACTCCTACTATTTTCTCGCAGGTATGTGAAACCTCGATTAATTTTGGTGCTCTCCAACTCAATAGGTTGGTCCGTGTTGCATTTTGTTTTCCACACTAATTGTGCCTTCGGCACCTATGGTTCATAAAATTCACTCAAGTATTATGTTTCCCTTCCGGCACAAACCAACAAATTAATTGATAGTCCTCTAGCTTCTATCATCGAGGCATTTGAGATATTACTTATATATGCGTATTAGCTGTGGTAGATATAATTTCTTGTCATGCTAGAACATCATCTATGTCTAAGTCTGGATGAACTTGTGTAATAACTCATGTTTTGTTGGTTTATTTCATGAAAGGATAGAACGCTTTGATGTATATCATCCAACCGATTGATTTATTTTTATTAGTGAATATTTCCTTTTAAATGAATAATAATATCTTAAATTTTCGTGATTGTTTTCTTTGAAATGTATTATGTGTTCTATGGTTGTATAAGGGCTCCTTTCCAAGGTTTTTTTTCCATTTATGATTTCAAAGTATAGTCCCTACTTAGAAAAAAGGGGTCAAATTTGGTCACAATTAATATTGGTTCATGTATTTTTCTAATGGATGAATATATTTTCCAATTAGTAATTAATCTTTTGGAATTGTCAATATTAATAGAGTTCGTGAAGTATAACAAAAATTTCTTATATTGTTTTTTTTCTATCTGTGGAATGAATAATTCTTGTCTTTTAAGATGTTTTCTTTATTTTTTTTTCAATAGAAAAGAGACATATCCACAAACGCCACCATCCATTATCTTTAAAATTATATAATTTATACTCTAAGCAGTTACCAGATTTTGTCTTTGTTAGACATGTTTATTTTGCCATATGACTAATAGATTCAAACTAGTAACAAGATAGGCTGTGGTTGTTTTATGTAAGGGCTTTTCTATTTAATTCCTCATTACTTTTCACACTATAAATCGTATAGTGAAAACATAGTTATATTCAACAATTTAATTGGTTCCTTCTTCTAACACTCAATCAACTTCAACTCTTCCGTTTAAACTGCTTATATGATTTCTGTGGTAATTATTTTATCAATTAAGATTTCCCAATCTTGGTAATTGATGATTTTCATAAATCGACTCAACCTACTAAGGTAACGAGTTGTTTCCTTTTTTTCCTTTAAAGTTCTAAGTTAAGCTTAGCGGTTCATTTCGGTAAGGTAAACAAATGAAATTCCCTTGATTTTGGACCATGTCGCTCTTCTTTTGGGAGGAAAACTTAATCTAAACAGATCATCTAACCAATAACCAAGTATTTTAGTTTTAACTAGGGGCATATGTATCTCGTCATGCTAGGATCTAGATGGCATTGGTTTATGCTTACTCAGCACGCTTTATTAACCTAGAAATATTAATGATAATAGATTATTGACTCAGATTTATCATCAAGTTTCTAGATGATTTTACATACAACTAATTTATACCAAGGAAATTTTATTCACAACATTACTATCTATATCATTTACAAATATATGATAACATTGTTGTATACAACAAAATAACTAGTATTTAACATTCAAACCTCAGTATTACAATTAGTGAAATTTAGCATTCTGAATTTACTTTTTCTTTTCAAACTCTAAGCTACCCCTTCAATCAATATAAAAATCCATATGCATAGATACTAATTCTTCCCAACATACATTCCCAAGCTATATTTCAGTGAATATACACACCCAAAATTCATGAATGACAATGTTCAAAATCAATAAATAATATCACTTGTAATTCAACGATTCTGCAACAGAGAATTAATTCATGCAAACAGTTTATCTTTTTATCCATGTATAAGCATGTAATTTTTTTTTTCACTTGTGGTTCACAGATACCCGGGTCAGTGGGTAGCTTCTACATCCAGGGTTATAACTGAGTGGACGCAACCCAAAGGGCATCAACACCCATCAGCCTATTTACTGACCTAACCCCAAGAGCTTTTGGGAATTGATCCTGTGACCTCCCATTTGCGAGGCACTTGATTTGACGTATAAGCATGTAATTAAATATAATGACTCATAATTTCTAAGCAGTAGCTAGAAAACTCCTTGGGAAAACAACATCCACCCAATATAGTTCCCCTTGAGATAAGATGTGCTTCCCACTTGGAATCAACAACCTCTTGTTGCTCCAGAAAAGGTGTTTTTATGTCTTATTTTCCCTACAGATTTTTCTATAGCAGCATCTGGGTTTTTAGGGTCTACCAACCTAGAAGCCTAGGCTTTCTATTATTACTACTTTTTTTTAATGGTATCTTCTCCTTATTCATTTAAGCCCACCTTTTTTCTCTCGTGGTGCTTTATTCACCCTTTAATCATTTCTTCGCTACAACTAAGTGATTTAATAGATTTTATCTCCATTCATTTTAAATCCTGCTAGTCAAATCCTAGGGAGTTTTAGGAGCTATTTAGGGAAAATCAGTTTCAACTCATCTACCAACATTTGTTTCCAAACCTTGGAAATAATCTCTTTAACTCAAGTGTTTCTTTCTCAAGTAATTTCTAGTTTTCCTTTTCAGTAATAAAATTCATTTATTACATCAAATTAATTTATTGTTTATTTCAAGTCTAGCTCACCATGGCCTTCTAGCGACCATAGCTAAAATTAGTTTAATGTAAAACCAATAGAAATTTATGTAGAAATAAATGGGTATTACATCATCCCCTCTTTTAAATTAACAAAATCCTTGGTGTTTATTGCTCATATGTCTCATTCTCGAACCATGTTGGATAAGATTCTTTCATTGTATCGTCCCACTCCCAAGTATCCTCCTCAGGTGTAAAGTGCCTCCATTGGACTTTAATTTGAGCAATGACTTGATTCCATAGAAAGACCTATTTCCAATCTAATATATGGAGTGGCTCTGGAAGGAAGTATCCTTCAGGTTCGACCTATATCAAGTTCCAATCAATCACATGAGAATTATCATGCATATACTACTTTAACAAATATACGTGAAAAATATTATGAACTTTAATATGGCTGGATAAAGCAATCTAATATGCTATTGGACCAACTCTGTCTAGAGTTTTAAAAGGCCCACAAAACCGTGGTGCCAATGTTGCACAAGTACGAGTTCTTAGACTACCTTTTCTTGGTTTTAATCTTAAATAAACATTGTCTCCAATGTTAAATTCTTTATGAATTCTCTTCTTGTTTACATCACTCGTTTGTTTGTCTTGAGCTGTTTTGGTATTATGTCTGATATTCCACTTCACCTATTCCATTTCCTACAAAGAATAGGTCCCAATAATAATAGATCCTATGAATGACTCCAATTTAGTAGTGCATGGCATTTTTTTTCCATACAGAGTTCCAAATTGACCCATTTTAGTGGAATTTTGGTAGCTGTTGTTGTAACAAAAATCTTCTAAATGTAGAAAGTCCTCCCATTTGGTAGGAATCTCTATGAGATACATTCATACCATATCTTCCAAGCTTTGATTGGTCCTTTCCGTCTTTCCATCCATTTGAGGATGATATGTAGTGCTAAAATTTAACTAAGTTCCCATGCCCCCAAACAAATCTTTCCAAAACTTGGACATTAATTAAGCATCTCTCTCTAACACTACCATCCTTGGCACTCCATATAGTTTGAAAATATCCTTCATGAATATATTTTCAATCTATGTGGTTCCACAAGTAAACTGCACCAATATAAAATGTGTTTCTTTAGTCAAAGTGTCCACTACCACCACGATGGAGTCATGTTTTGTCTTGAACTTAGTAATCCTATAATGAAATCCAATGAAATTACTTCCCACTTCCATCTCGAAATGAGCAATGGGTTCATCCTGTAGGGTGTTGACCTTCCACCTTTATTTGTTGGAATTCTATAAACTTTGTTAAGTATTCCACCCCCTCCTTCTTCATGCCTGGCCAAAATAAATTTTTCCTTAATGTTGTTATCATATTTTTGTAACCAAGGTGTCCTACATATGGATTCTTGTGGTATTCATCTAGTACCATTCCATTTAGCACACTCACATTAGGGATATATAATATTTTTATGTAAGTTAACAACTTTTCAAAATTTTCATCATATCTTGGAATTTCCATTTGTTGTAATTTGTATTGAACTTCTAGATATTTAGGGTCTTGATGCATTCAATTTTTAATTTGTTCCACAAAATCTTTACTAATGTTTCTAACATACATCCCCATAAAAGCATGGGAATGTCTACTTAGAGCATCTGCATTTTTGTTTTATATTGCTTTCAAAATCATGAGGAAAGCTAGTCATTGATGTGATCTCTCACCAAGGTAAACTCTTTCCCTAATAGGCAATGTCTCGATATTTTTAGATAATGTATCATTTTTTCAAACTCTAAATCATACACCGCATAATTTTTTTCTTGTGGTTTCATCTTCCAATATTCATAGGCTATTACTACTTTTTTATACATCAACCTCCCCAAAACCCTTCCAAATACGCTTCAGTACAAACAACAAATTCCTGGTTGCAATCTACAATTTTTAATATGGGGACTAGTGTGAGAAGTTGTTTTAACTTTTCAAAACATTCTTGGTGTTTGGTTTTCCACTGAAAATTTTGGTGGGCCGTAGTATTGTAGCAATAATGCTACAACTTTTGAGACTCCCTTCTTTACTTTTATCAACTAGGTAGTTCGCAACAAACTTGGAAGCAACGGTGCTATATGCACAAGTACTAGCTCTTGTCGTAGGCTGTCACTTGATCAGCTGGCACAATTTTGCTAGGAGATTAAGCCAACTTCTATGAGCTTTGAGAAGAAGTTTTTAAATGTGATGGATGAAAGCTAACTCAACAGAGGCTAATCTACTTGCAGAAAGAATCAAAAAGCGGAAAGGAAATGCAAACCCTAGCAAACCCTAGTTTTACAGACTAGCCCCACTAGTGCAAGAAAAGAGATGAAATTGGTGGAACTAGATCCCATTGACTATTTGAAAGTTAACATGCATGTGACTAAGCTACCTCTGAAGGGAAATATGAAAAAAACATCTTTTTTTCATTTTTGAGTAATTTCGCAGAATTATTATGCATGTACTTTGACTATATTTTCTGTGCAAATGTTGATTGGCAAAAGGAAATGTTTGCAGGAGGTTGGGAAGGTGAGAAGAGGGCCTAAGGGGTCCCTAACACCCTTCCAGAGAGTTTCACAGTGATCAGATCTAAAGAAACCACTTTCGTGAGCTTCTACAGGAAGTCTGCAGGGGTTCTACAAGATGTTCTATAGCTTCTACAGGATGTTCTATAGGAAGTTTCTACAAGATGTTCCAAAAAGAGGATTTTGGAGGGTTGATGGGGGAAAAATGATGGAAAAGTGGAAATGGAGGTTGGATAAGGATGTGAAGGGGTCTAGGACTTGGTGAAGGACGCTAAGGAGTGATTAAGGTGATTGGATTTGTTCGAGGATGGAGGGAGCAATGATGCACACGAACGTGGAAATTAGGGAAAAGTGGGAAAATGTGGCAAATGAAGGGCAAGAATCTAAGTTATGGGATGGAGAAGGTTGTATTGATGGAGGAAGGGTAGGTAGGGAGGTATCACAGGTGTTCTGAACATTATTTTACAAAATTGATCAAATGATGACTAGGAAAACCAAACATCTAACTATTTTGACCTACGTTGACCTAAAACCCAGAAACAAGATGAGAAGAAATTTGTTGTCATAAAATCAAGCAAGATAACTATAGAAACTAAGCAAGAATAGATCTTAAGTATGCAAGTACAACTGGTATCAACTTTTTCAACTAAATCTAACACTAGCTATTGCATGGAAAGGCAAAAACAGTTTTTTTGTGGCAACAAGTATGCCTTGATCTCAGCTCATGGTCCCAAGGAGGGAGAGATGAGATCAAGGGTTGCTTGGTGGATTTTTTGAAGGTATTTTACTTTACCAATCTATCAAATTAACCTAAAGCATGAAAAGCTATTTCAATCATCAACAACAACCTAAGTAACAAAGCAAGACTTAATCTAGATAACAAAAACTATTCTATGAATGTAGCAAAGACACATAAAAGTACACAAAGGAGGTACTAGGCACTTGGGTTGTGCCTAACCCCAAGAGCTACAACCTTCTAATAGAGATTAGAGCTGGTGCAAAGCTGGATTCATATTTATTGATCAAGAAATAATAGTTACATCCCAAAACCTGTCCACAAGAAAAAGATCGAAAATGTGCTAATACAGAGCTGTACTAAAGTGCTAACCTACTGACTAAAATCTAACTAAAATTTGACTAACTCCTGACTAAAAATTGACCAACTCCAATGATTCCCTAAGCCTTCTTATTTATACAAATTGAGGACCCTAACAGTCCTCCTAAACCTTAGGGACTCGGCTGCCAAAACTTGCAGTTAACAACAATCCTACTTGACTTGCATGACTACCCCATGTGATCTGAGTTTTTGATCACAAATTTGAGGTAAGCGCTCATAAATGAAGGGGACACATTCCTACAAATCTTTTCCCTTGTTCTTCGATGAATTTGGCTACCAAGTGCTCATTTAAACCTTTGATTTTTTCTCAAAATTGATCAAAAATCTGCATAAAGCACACATTAGACTTTTTGGCATAATTACTAACCCAATTCACTTTGTTATCATAAATATAATAAAAAACATGGAATAAACTAATGAGAATGGTGGATTAAGTTGAATTAGGAAGCTAAATGAGCCCATATAATTACCCATTTTTTGGGGCTCATCATCACTGCCCTACTGAAAGTGTTGCTCATCCTCTGAGCAACTAATCTATCTCTTCATCTTTGATGGCCCTGGTGGCCTCCTTATTGTTATCACAAAACTAGTACTGATGGCTGCTAATCAGTAAGACCTTATGTAACTATTTCAGACCAGACTTTTAGCTAGGGATTAGCCTCCCTAACCTGAGAGGGCTCTCTCAAAACAAACTATTGATTTATCTTTAGACACAAAGAGGGCTAACTCTTGAAATGAAAATTTAGTAAACATACTGGTTGGACAGACAACATAACATCTCTTCCATTGGGCTCATGGAGTCAAACATCTTTTCAGTAAACTATCAACTGCTCATTCATAGAAGCCAAGGCATGTAATGTTTAAACATTCAAAACATTTCTCAAATAACCATCAACTCGTAAGTACACACAAGAAGTCTGAGCACTAGGTGAATTCAGAGTGATTGTGTACCTAAAGAGCTGTAAAACATGAAGGACAAGAACCTCAACTTATAAGTATACACAGGAAGTCTGAGCACTAGGTGAATTCAGAGTGATTGTATACTTATCAAGCTGTAAAACATAAAAGATCCAACAAAACCACAAACATCTTGAGCATTTTAACAAAGTATGAATCTTGGGAAGAATAAACAGTCTTTCTATTACTGTAAAAAGTCTTGTACATAAGCCAATAAAAACTCTGTTTTTTACATAAGTATCCAACCTTTTTTACATTGCTGCTCCAGCTATATATAGAGTTCTTCTTCTAACTAATGAGATTCCTCCTCCAGCATGAGGGGA